>CALYDD020000004.1:0-44442 GCA_944472135.2 Trichobilharzia regenti | reverse complement strand
GACCATGTTAAGCTTTTCCGTTTTTCGATAGGTTGTTGAAGTTTTATCATGTAAACAAATATTTGGTGACTCTAAACTACAGCAGCCGAAAACAAAACTACCTCCAGCGACCAATCAGATTCGGAAGAAGTAGAAGTGTGCAATTTGAAATAAACGTCTATATACAAGTAACGAAATGTTAAAAAATGGCTAAATACGACAATTTTCTTGTACATGTTCCAAAACACCTCTCAATTTCTCACGGGAGTTCTCATAGTCAGGTTAAGCCAATTTCTGTAAATAAATTCCTAAGGGTCATCAATCCGTTCATAAGTTAATTTCGTCTCGTGCTGCTGCAGTTTAAAGTCATCAAATATCCTAGTATAACTGACACATCGTCTTCCTCTTCAACTGTACTTTGTTGAATCCATTTGGACACCTCCAGTTTGTGATAACCCTTGACTTACTTACTTTACTTCGGCTATCTCCTACGGGAGGATGAACCGGCTTCATGAACATCTCGAATGTTTGTAAGAGAGTTGATGAAGTTTCATGGGAATTGGGTACGAGTGATGTCCCCAGCATCGCTCGGGCAATATAAGATGACATTGGATTAGGTTGGAAAAGAGCAGTTAGTTGTCAAACAAAAAAATGGCTGCATCGGTCAATGGAATACACAACAGTCACTTAGGAAGACATACACTTCCTGGTTGGGGTCCTCGGGATGCTAAACACCAATGACGGCTGTAGACAATTGGTGATAAGACTCAAAATTATTCTCAACGGCGCATATGCATCCACTTCTTGTGACTTATAATACCCAATGGAACTATATTGTTCATCGATATTACTTTCCCTTTTGCCTCATATCTCTGTTTACTGTCTCTATTTTGCATCTCCTTTTACTTTCTTCTTCTTATTCTCTGGCTTTGTGTGATGAGTAAGGTGTGGCGACATGAACTGCTGCACACCGGTGCAAAGTTCTATGTTGTAACAAGTCAATCATTATTAGTAGCACTAGTTTCCTTTCTGGTCTGTTATAGTTTTATGAGCTATTCAATCACATCTGCCAGCAAACACCTACTAATAGTGTATGTTGTACAAAATGTTCTGATGGAGAATGTCTGACCAGTACAATATACATACCATGCTAAATCTCGAGCAATATCACACCGGTGAGCATTTGATACAAGTGAAGTTCTTTTCCGGCTTAAGTGTCCTTTATCCGCATCCTGTGGACTGGTCCCGTAAACACTCAGTGTAGATATCAAATGCAGAAAGGAATCGCCATAAAACGCTCAAGATTCACTGCATCACGAGCACCTAACAGCGTAGTTGGCTATATCGCGTTGAGGACAAACTGTTGGAACGCCTTTGTATTTTAGTTGCAGCCATATTATCCATTTCCTGATCTTCTTTTGAAGTCAGTTTATCTACTTTAAAATCAAACATAGTTGCGTTAATCTGTTCACCGTTTGAGAAATCAGCATCACGTAGACGTCAGGCACGAAAATGGTTACAGGAGAAAGAGAATCATCCGTCATATTGGATGGATTCGTCCTTTGACAGAATGGTTGGGGATTCTTTAGCTCAGCGGCCAATTCTGTAGACAATTGTGATGCCAACAATGCTCTCGACATCTGATAAAGAACTGCAGGTATCGTAGACACCAGAAACCAAAGCCATGAAGATAATCAGTGTACTAAACATCCTTCACGTACAAACGTTGACTGTCTGGGAATTGATATACTTCTTCGTAGACCCGCAGTAACTTGAGTGCAATTTTGATGACGCGTGAGTCTTGCACAATGGCATTGAAATATCAGTGGGTAGACTTCTCATCAGGGGACACTTCGTTCTGTAGAAATCTAAATAGGTCACTGCTGATCCTTCTTCAATATTGTTGATGTTACAAAGTTTCGAAGCTAACTACCGCGGCACACAACTTATAGGAGTCTCTGAACAAACTTCTGAAATCGAAAACATACCAGGATCGTTATCTGGAAGGTGAATAGGTCTGACTACTAAACCAACCCAATCTTCTAGAGGTATTTGACTCAGCGTAACATGCCAACTAGGCAAAATGCCACGGACAGGTTTGATCTTTACTGATCCACTAGTGTTGTTTTTAATGTCCGAAGACAATAAACTCGTGCGACAAAGTGACCAATTCACAAGACTCTCAATAGCTTCATAATCCATAGTACATGCTAAAAGAATGAAAATGTAAAAGACAAAAATCAAGCATCAGCATAATAGGACAGACACCCTGGAATTACTTCTACAATCATTATTGGAAATTCATATTAGAAATGATCTAGATGTAACTCAGGTCTCTAGTAATACCATAAACCCGCCGGCTCACGTAGTATCTACGACTTCTAGTCTAATCTGCATACAAACACCTTGTACAAGTACTTAACTTCCACTGCAAAGGACACCTGACATGCATACATATATGCAGTCATCTCAAAGCTCGCTGGAGGTAATCGACATAAAACTGTTGATCTAGCTTCTGTCCTTGTTGCCACTCGTTACCAAAGTGTGTCTTCAACTAGGCACTAATTCTCTTCACAGATGACTACAAGTCGCATCACACTACTGCACTCACAGAGATGACACCAATGAGTCTATCCGCCCAATGATTCACTTTATAGTTGGCCACAATGGACCTATCGACCGGTCATTAGGGCATCACAAGTGCTATCAGTGGTTACTCTGCACACATCAATTGATGAACATTAAAACCAGTAAAAAACGTTCGCCAACATAAACGATCATCAGAAACATTCATCTTGTATATTGTTAAATCTTTTTACAACATACACTATTAGTAGGTGTTTGCTGGCAGATGTGATTGAATAGCTCATAAAACTATAACAGACCAGAAAGGAAACTAGTGCTACTAATAATGATTGACTTGTTACAACATAGAACTTTGCACCGGTGTGCAGCAGTTCATGTCGCCACACCTTACTCATCACACAAAGCCAGAGAATAAGAAGAAGAAAGTAAAAGGAGATGCAAAATAGAGACAGTAAACAGAGATATGAGGCAAAAGGGAAAGTAATATCGATGAACAATATAGTTCCATTGGTATTATAAGTCACAAGAAGTGGATGCATATGCGCCGTTGAGAATGATTTTGAGTCTTATCACCAATTGTCTACAGCCGTCATTGGTGTTTAGCATCCCGAGGACCCCAACCAGGAAGTGTATGTCTTCCTAAGTGACTGTTGTGTATTCCATTGACCGATGCAGCCATTTTTTTGTTTGACAACTAACTGCTCTTTTCCAACCTAATCCAATGTCATCTTATATTGCCCGAGCGATGCTGGGGACATCACTCGTACCCAATTCCCATGAAACTTCATCAACTCTCTTACAAACATTCGAGATGTTCATGAAGCCGGTTCATCCTCCCGTAGGAGATAGCCGAAGTAAAGTAAGTAAGTCAAGGGTTATCACAAACTGGAGGTGTCCAAATGGATTCAACAAAGTACAGTTGAAGAGGAAGACGATGTGTCAGTTATACTAGGATATTTGATGACTTTAAACTGCAGCAGCACGAGACGAAATTAACTTATGAACGGATTGATGACCCTTAGGAATTTATTTACAGAAATTGGCTTAACCTGACTATGAGAACTCCCGTGAGAAATTGTGAGGTGTTTTGGAACATGTACAAGAAAATTGTCGTATTTAGCCATTTTTTAACATTTCGTTACTTGTATATAGACGTTTATTTCAAATTGCACACTTCTACTTCTTCCGAATCTGATTGGTCGCTGGAGGTAGTTTTGTTTTCGGCTGCTGTAGTTTAGAGTCACCAAATATTTGTTTACATGATAAAACTTCAACAACCTATCGAAAAACGGAAAAGCTTAACATGGTCATTACATTTATGAGTGCAGCACGACCGACCGAACAAACGACTAAACTCACGTTGATATCATGTACAATCGAAACAAGAGTTTGAGGTTTTTCTCACTTTTTTTTATTCGGGTCTTTAATTTAGCCACGGCTTCTCTTCTCCTAATTCTATCTTCTGTGTTCCAGCCTGGCCTAATTCTCATATTTTTGTCCTTGATCTTGAATGAGTTGTTGAGAATAATACTTTACTCCATCTCGTTCTCCAGTACTATCTCCAGGAGTCGTGGGGAACTTTCCGTTGCATCGGCTATTCGTTTACCGATTCTGATGACTTTCCTTATGTGAACTCTATTGGTTTTTTCCGCAAGTATTTCACGGATGATGGAACTAACTGTCTCGAGATCATCAACATGTTGAGCAGCTGGATCTACCTTCTTCGATTCCTCCAAGTTCCAAATTACTTTACTCCAATTTGAGTCAGAAGGTTTAACAATCTTATAAGTGTTTACGGCCGTTGAGGCCTTATCACTAACCACAGTACTTTTTCTTTCTTATAACTCTTGAGCTTCCTATTCTTCGGCACTGGCCGAGTGCAGTTGGAAGCCGTGCGTTCACCAGACACCCAACGCTTCATCGTTGTGTTATCACCCTGCTGTCTTACAATGTTGGCACTGTTTGCCCTCCTAGATTTATCGGGACTTTTTGTGTGCTGTTGCAGACTTCTGGGCACATTTTACCTCTGTTGTGTCTTTCGAAGCTAGGGGATGTGGTTCTGTCCCAGTTTTATGACTCAGGCCAGAATCCTCGCTTATGACATCAGTACTAGATGCTGCCTTTTTCCCCTCATCAGAGGTTATTGTTAATTTCTTGGACATGAGGAGTTCTACGGTTAGTACGAAATTTGCACATCCACGGAGATGATGATTTGCTGCATCTCCTATAGGCTGATGGTGATAAGCCAGTGCAAACTTTATGGAACCATAGGTTGCAGTTGTCACACTGCATCCCATCATCCACCGGAAAGTGGCAGTCCGGTCGTCCACAACTATTTCTGAGACTCATGTCAGTATAAGCTGTTTAGGTTACACAAATATATATATATACATATACTTGTGTATATACACATCTATATATATACAACTTTATATATATATATATATATATATATATATATATATATATATATATACATAAAGGCAGAGATATAACGACCACACAGTCACAAAATTGAACAAACCAGTCAAAGTAAACCAAAAAGCTTCTGATGCGATTTACAAAAGAAAAGCAGAAGTTACTTCACGACGTCAAAATGCCACTCTCCTTTTCGAAGCGTGCGGGCCGAAAATGAGATCCCAAGTGTTGAAGAAAGGAGTTCTCCAATCTTAAGAGGTGGAGGGTTATCACAAACTGGAGGTATCCACATGGATTCTACAAAGTACAATTGAAAACATTACCCCTATATTGATATAAGTATAAAACTTGGGCAGCGTGGTAGATCATAACTCCATTATAGATTTTATTTTGATCAATCACAGTGTTGCACAGTAGTAATAACTGATGACGTTTCGAGCAAACTACTGCTCATAATCATATCATGTTACAGAACTTTCTTCTTTAATTTATATACATGTGTGGAATCGATTAGATGTTGGAATAAAATTCAATATGAGATAATGTAAACTTAGAAATAATACTACGAGTGTTATTTATAATAATAATAATGATAATAAGTAATCATAAAATTCTATTTCAATTCAAACACATCAAAACATTCTAACAAGTAACTTATTATGACTATAAAAAACACTCGTCTTATTTCCCATCTAATTTTAATTGATCAATAACACTTGTGGAGTCCTCAAAAGTAAACTTATTCAACTTTCACTACTATATGAGAAATGAAAATAGTGTAGGTTACTTTGTTTTAATCACAATCTCTGTACTCTAAACTTAACCTCGTGTTTTGAGTGAAAATATAGTTCTGTCTACAACTCTCCACCATCTCAACTGCCATCGGCCAATTCTAATTACCTACCTTCTATTTCAAAATTTCGCAGGGACGCCGTATTTTCTCCCTACGTTATCTTGATCGACCTCTGGGAATATCGATATTGGAGAATTAAGAATTAAGACTGGATCAGTCTTTTCACAATACTCCTGGAGTCTACCCTACATTCAAACTGCAATGAAGCTGGATTCCAGACCATTATTTTTCATTATAGCTTGATTCCACACAGTATTTTTTGTACAAGTATGGAGTTTTCAGCATGCGATATCGGTAGCCCAAAATTTTGCAGGAGTATTCATGATTTGAAATAAAGAAATAAATTAGTTCCCTCAAATTAGGGGTATTGCACTGGGGCCTGTAGTACTAAAGCTAGCTGAGCTGGGTAAAGTATGGATAAGTAGACCGAAGCTCTTTTGTTGACAGGAACTCGTTAAGGAGACGCTGGAATTCAGTAGGAGATCGACAACTACGCACAGTAAGTGGAAGTTAGTTCCATAACGCACTGTACTGTATTTTGATTGCAGTTTTGTCCGGAACCGGCTTATGGATAGAGTGTTTTCATGATTCCTAAGAGTATATATAGGTCAATTGTTGAAAGCTATTGGATTACTGCTTTTGACGTAGCCGTGTAAAAGGCGAAAGGGGAATGCAAGGTTGAGTTTCAGGCTCCTTAACCAAAGTGGCTGAAGTCCATATATTTTGCGCCGATTAGCATAAGTCAGTCCTTCATGTTTGTGTAATAGGCGTCGTGTAAAACTTCGCTGAATATTTTCAATACGAACCCTGTCATACTCATGCATGAAACCGAAGACAATTGTGCAGTGTTCAAGTACTGGACGAACCATGACTTTGTATAAAAGGACTTTAGCCTCATTTGTGTACATTTTTTGATGTAACAAGCCTGTGAGTCTTCGGCATTTAGAAACAAGTGCTTTTGCGTACTGACTGAATGTTAAATTTTGTGGGTAGGTAACTCTCAGGTCTTTTATGGAACTGAGGGTTTGGAGAAAATAGTTACCCAGGTGTAACCTGAAACTCGGATGGGAGTTATTGAAATATAGGACAACACATTTATCAGAATTGAATTGCAGTTGCCAGTCATTGTTCCAGTTATGTAACCTATCCAGATCATCTTGAATATGTGTAAATCCCTCGTTCAGTGTAGAATGGGTGAAGCTGTGTACAATCTTTAAGTCGTCAGCAAAGAGGTATGGGGTACCATGGTTGATTACGCTGCAGATGTCGTTAATGTAGATTACGAAATGCAGTGGACCTAGTACGCTACCCTGAATCACTCCATTTCGTATAGGTCTGGGTGACGGGTAATTATTTGCAAATTTCACAACCTGGAAACGATCTTCCAAGAAAGAAATGAGCCAGGATAACAAGGGGTCTTGGAAACCGTACGACTTTAGCTTAAGTATTAGTCTCTTGTGTGGGACTTTATCAAAGGCTTTTTTGAAGTCGAAGAAGAGAGTTGCGACGTGTAAACCATGATCACGCTTAGCGGTAACATCATCAAAGTAGTCAAGTAGGCAGGTGGAGCATGGTCGATTTTTCAAGAGGCCGTGTTGTGCTGGAGTAAACACTTTGTGAAGGTGGACGTATGAAGCAATATCTTGCCCTATAACCTAATCCATAACCCTGGAAACTACTGACGTGATATCGATCGGTCGGTAGTTTTCTACATTAGAAGTTGGTCCTAGTTTGTGCCTAGGAGTTATAAACGACAGCTTTCAGCACTAGCTGCTTTACAACTAACATGGTTAATAATATATTTCTTCCTGTTCATGCAGGAGCATACCAATTGTACAGGCATGGATAAGTTATCATATAAATTACACATAATTTGATGTATGATGAATTTACAGTTTGGTCGTTCTTTCTGACATTAGTCAGTCGGAACAGTCTGCCATAAAGTCTGTTTGTGTAGCACATAAAGAGATATAGAAATATTAATAATATAATAATAATATATATTTCACATAAATTAAGCATTTACATGATTCACATACCGTTTGTACAGGCATGATCATATTAGACAAGTACAGTCTGAAATTGAACACTGTTTTATGAAATTAAAAATTGGAAAATGACCTCTAGAAACTTTATAAGAATAGAACATAAGATTTTGGTTTAAGTCTAAATTATAATATTCAATATACTCATAGTGAGTCAGATTCATGCGGGAATTATGAAATTTTGCGTTAATGGAAGGTAAGAAGATCGGTGATATACAGGTGCTAGAGTAAGCCACACTGGATCCAGACCGTTATTTTTATCATTTTATCAATCAATAAGGGTTCGAAAGTTTATAAAACTCCACATTAGATGGTAAGTACAGCATTATATTGGTATTAGCACATAGAAGGGACCAATTGGTCGCAAAGTTAACTTCGCGATGTTGAACAGAATTCAGAATGGAATTTGTTCCGTTGTTCATCGTAAGTGCTAACAATATTCTGGATACCGCTCAAGTAATACAAATTTAGAAAGCAGGATTACTGTTCATTAGCAGTGCTTCAGTGCAATACTTTCGAGAAGTGAAGAAAACAGAAGCAGCCAGCAGATAATGATAATTTAAGTAAACAATATGCGATGACCGCAGGGTTTATTCTCCTTTTTTTATTACTAGGAATTTCTAGTCATTGAGTTTTATAGTGTTACATACTAACGGTTAGATTAAGTTTATAGTAGTAAACAACAACTGAAGTGTAGAATAACAATAAAAAAAGGAAAAATTAGGGCGAAACGAATTATGGTTTTCACTCTTATATAGGGTAATGTTGGGAATAATAACTGAAGAAGTGAAATCCAAATGCCAAAGTACATAAGTTATTTAAAAAGAAAAGAGGAAGTATAGTAATACTGATTTATGCTGTTGTTCTGATTTATACAGTTTGATGTCCTCCTGAAGTAGAGAAATCGTATCATGAGCCATTTTTTCAAAGAGTTTGTACGCAAGCTGTGACATACAGGCAGCATTTATTTTTTATTTTATTTTATTTATTTATTTTTTTGAAGTAATTCATCCTCATGAGCCTTAGCAGTAGAGTGCATTCCCACAGATAAGGGTGGTTCTCTTAAGTCCCCACCATCATATCCACTGAATAGAAGTCACCACCCTCCCACCTTTATCTTCGCATTAACAAAAACCCATACATCACATGAATGTAATACAGATATCCGGGAAAAATAAAGCTTGAAGTCAATTCTCTTATATAACTTTGTTGTGAACAGCACCCTTGGCTTAAAGATTATTGATGTATTATGTTGAGATCAGTGATATATTTATTCCATTTTTTCAGTAGTCTTATCGTAGTTTTATAACAGGAAAGAAATTTGATCGTGGAGGCCAAAACTAGATAAGGTCATGTTGGGTTGTTTTACTGCATCAAATGGGACCGAGGTCGATTCCAGAATTCTCCATTTGCTCCATTTGTGTCTGCATGGCGGACTGTATTCGTAAGTTGAGTAAAATGTTGAAAACTATTTGAAGACCAGTTGCTTCTTCATTTCAGATCATGAATGCTGATTTACAGCATGTTCGCCAGCGTCTTCAAATGGTGGAATTGGATCGTTCTTGGAATTTGAGTGGTTATGAGATAAATGGTTAGGAATTAATCTTCATTTCAATTTAGAAACAGGGTTGTTCGGCCTCGACCAGAAGATAAATGGGAGTTTATTCACAGCAGCAGAATACCAGAAAGAGAAAGTATGTGAACATGAAAACGGCATTAATGTTTTGTGCATATATAAATGTTTATGTCAATTGTATATTATACTTTAGTAAACATTTACGTATATTGTATTTGTGTTTTCACGTGTTTATGCGAAGTCTTAGTGTTTATTTAGGTTCATAATGTGTATTAATGAGTCTGAGCGTTTTAGTGTTCTAATGACTGATGCGTTTTAGAAATAAGTGATGGGTTCTGGTAGGGATAGTCATTGGGATAAAAGTTTATATAGGAAGCGTTTGAAGGTTACAATAGAGTGACAGGTCCTATTTCTAAGGGTAAACTATTCCTGTATGTTCCGTACTAAGTCTTTTTATGCATCTATGGGACTAGTTTATTTCTAGTTTTTAAAGTGCTAAGGGAATTGAAGTGCGTTTTTTAGGTGCTGTAGTAGACTAATAGTTGATTCGCTCTAGGGATAAATAGTTTATTAATATAACCAGTGGAGTGAATCAGTCTGTACAGAGAGCGTTTGAAGCTTGTAATCGAAGAGCAAGTTCTGACATCTAGGGGCAGGCTGTTCCATATTTTAGAATACATGACTTTGAAGGAGTTCTCACGGAGTGTTGACTTAAAGGCATGAGTTGTCACTGTGCAAGTTTGGTTACACAGATCGTAAGGGCTTTCCCGCGCAAACCGTGTCCCTGTTGTCTGGGAATGATATTTTGTGAAGGACCTTAAAGTAGAATATTAGGTTTATGATAAGTCGTCTTGTCCAAAGTGGGTCAAGTTTTAGGATCATGCAGAGTGAGATGTAGTCTTTCTTACAGTCGTAGCCAAGTAGTTTTGAGGTAAAATATCGTTGGATACTTTCCATCCTTAGCTTGTCGCGTGTGCGAGTGCTGCTTATAATAAATGGACAGTATTCTAGTAGTGGTCTGACACATGTTTTGTACAGAATTAGCTTGGCTTCATTGTCGTGAAAGTTCCTGAGTATGCATCCCAAGAGCATCCTCGATTTTCTAGTCTGTGATGCTACTTGCTCAGAGAATGTCAAGTCACTAGAGTACTTCAGGCCTAGGTCAATGGCACTTCAAAGTCTTGTTAGGTCAGCAGATTGAAGCGTTAATTTCATGTCAATTGAGGGTGCGCCGAAGCAGATTCAGCCACATTTGTTCAGGTTAAATTGTAGATTCCATAAGGACGATCAAGCAGTCACTTTATCTAATTCCTTCTGCACTACATTCTCGAAATACCCTATGTCATCACATTGGAGTGTATAAGCTACTTTTAGGTCATCTGCAAATACGAATGGTTTCCCGTGTGAGAAGCAAGCGCGTGTGTCATTGATGTCTAGTGTAAATAGGAGGGGTCCAATGACACTGCCTTGTACTACACCAGAAGTGATAGGGCTAGGTTTGGAGGTTACAGACTCGAGTTTAACTACTTGGGACCTATTGTTAAGGATTGATTTAAGCCATCCTAATAATGGGTCACGTATTCCTAAGGATTTCAGCTTATGTATTAGCAGTAAATGGTCAACATGGCCAAATGCCTTAGAAATGTCAAAGTAGATGACAAGTACTAGTTACCGCCTGTCACGACTGCTGGTTACGAAATTGAAGAAGTCTAGGTGACATGTTAAACATGATCTGGATTTTAGGAATCCATGTTGGTTCGGACTTATAATATTGCAGCTGAGCATATGTTTCATTAAGTTATCTTTAACTAGTCTCTCCATAATTGTAGATGCTATAGGTGTGATATTGATTGGCCGGTAGTTACTGACTTCAGTTTTCGAGCCAGATTCGTGTTTAGGCATAACAAACGTTGCTTTACATATGTCAGGGTAATTTTGAGTTTCTAAGGACATTGTGAATATTTTAGGCAGCAGTAGAGGAATGTCAGGGCCACCATATTTATAGAAATAAGATGATATACCGTCGGTACCGAAACCTTTTGAACTTTTGAGGGTTCTTATAGCTTGATTAATATTAGCATAAGTGAATTCAGCAGTGCTAATTTGGTTTGGTGTGAGTGGAGATGGAGTTTGTGTCATATCAGTAACAGGGTGTATATCGAGTAGCTGGACTGAGGGCTTAAGGTAGTTACCTGCAAACGTTTTGTTGAATAGTTCACATATGTCTGCAGAGTTAGTGCATAGCCTGCCTTTGTCTATGAGGAGAGAAATGCTGTGATTTTTGCGATTCATTCGCTTCCTTAAGATTTCTGTGAGTGCATACACTCTAGCAGGACTGGCTACTGCGATGCGTTCTTCCTTTCTCATACGGAAATCTCGAGCTTGTGAGATGGAGCTAAGGGTGTTGAGTATTAGACCTAGAGTGGTGTTTGAAGTAACTTGTTGAGAGTCTCTTGAGTTTCGTACGATCCTTTGGTTTTATGAATGACTTTCTGTGTGAGGAAACCTTTAGTGTTTGGAGTGCAATGACAGCATCTAAGCATGTGTTAGTGTTATGGTAGAAGATGCTTAGGGCTCACGAGAGGTTATCAGTAGTGAAGTATTCATCCCATTTGGAGGATCTTAGCATTGATTCTACCAAGGCCCAGTTTGCCTTACTATAGTTCCTATATATTTCTTGTTGTGAAGTGGAGGTATGAGATGCATTGCTACTCAGCGGAAGTGGCAGTGCACATATCACTGTTTTGTGGTCGCTCCCTGGAAACTCAGAACCTACTAGGGTTGAAAGGGGGCTTATATTGTTGCAGAAGATTAAGTCTAGTACGTTATTACCTCTTGTGAGAGTAGTGACGGTTTGTTTCCAGCCAAGTATATCCAGTGTGTCTAAGAACTTATCAAATTTAGTTGGGCCTGTGGGTATATCCCAGTTGATTTCAGGTAAGTTAAAGTCCCCACATAGGATCTTATGATCGTATTGTAAGTCGGATAATTGCTCCCGAGTATTAATAAGTTGGGTCTCGTAATTACTAAAGGTGCCAGGTGCTCTGTAGGTGCATCCAATTAATGCTGTTACGTTATTTAAGTGTACATTAACCCATAGAGTCTCAGGCATGTTAAGTGTACTACTCTCTAGCTGTGATACAGTAAGTGCATTCAGAAAGTACATGAGACAACCCCCTCCCTTACCACCTTCCCTGCCACACCGAAAGTGTGTGTAGTTATCTAAGCTTATTTCTTCATCCAGGATGTCCGAATGACACCAAGATTCAGTGATGACAATTACAGGGGGTTTGTATATTATTGTGAGTGCTCTGAGCATCGGCAATTTATTTAGAACAGATCTAGCATTTATGAGGATTACGTAAAGATGAGAGTTGAAGTAGCATTTGAAGTATTTAAGTTCGTTAGTCAGCCCCGAATATGGCTCAGCACCCAGTAGTTCTGCTTGACATGACGATCCTATGTTAAGAGGAGTTTCAGCATCATGCTCACCTATGTCTATCGAGTTGTTGTGTGCTGTTTTCGGTGGAGAATTAGGAGTTGGAGTACTGGATTTGCTATAGACTAAGGAACTTTTATTTTTAGTTAGGTTACAGAAGTGGGTAGGGTTCTTTATTTGGCCTATACTTGTGCAAGTGTCAAGTGTGTCCAATGGATACGGGTGCACTAGACCGTTCCTGTTTTCATGCAAGGAAGGAGCCAGCACTAGTGGTTTAGGAGTGTTAACATCCCTACCAGCTGTTTTTTCAACACTTACAGGGACGCAGGGGATAAAAAATGATTGGATCCTTGTGATGACCATGGCTTATTATTCCACCTATTGTTTGATGCTAGTTGTGTCCTTGTGTGGGTTTCGTGTGTACTGCATTGTGGGTTAGTTCCCAGAAGACTTGTACCATATATCCGGTCGAAATTTGTTTGTGTGCCATACTCTGAAGACCCTGAGTTGTTGATAGCCGAGTTCTGACTATTACCACTTGTGCTATTGAGGGTGACATTGTTGTGACATTGGATATTAGTGTGTGCCATGGTGCGATTTAGCACGTTGTGAGTGCTAATACTATTGACCGTGGGGAGTGTGGGCTTATTTAAGCTGCCACTGTTTCTGTTGGTATGATTTAGGGGCATATTTTCCTTATCTTTACCAATGGAGTTATGGCTAAGAGAGGACAATGTCGAATTTCGAGGGGTTTTGACTTTTTTCTGGGTTTGTTTATTGGCATGTTAGATTCTGAGGTGATAGGTGGTATGGTTTTATTATTTATTTGGTTACAGTCTAGTGGCCTTTCGGCTGGTGTTGCACTCTGATGGGATAATTCTGTGTGTTTCGAGAGGGGTGATGCGGTGGGGTCTACTGTATCTTTCACAAGGTTGGGAATAATGGCTGCTTGCAATGTCCTATTACTTATTTCACAATTAGGCTTAGCGAGATGGTTGTATGCGCGCCTTTCTATGACTGTTTTGTCCACCCCGACCTTTATAAGTTTGTGGTTTCTGGCTTGTGATGGAGTGTGTTGGGAGTGGATGAATTTTCTGATCTCTGTCGGTGTTTCGAACTGAAAACGAATAGGACAACACTTCTCATGTTGACTCTTCTTCAGCCTGTAGCACTTAGTCTTGGAGTTAGGCGATTTTGCCTCGCTAAGTAAGATGAGATGTACCTTTTTTAGTGCCTCATTGTCCGGAACGTTGTAGACAATAGCACTCAGTTTTGAGTCGAATCGTTTTGTTACTTCTGTGGTAACAAAATTAATGAGGTTATCTACCTTAGTTACCGATTCTGTGTCAAGCTTGTCGAGGTTTACAGTTTTCATGAGGATAGTTAGAGGTGTCAGTTCACAGACCTGCGATCTGATATCGCTGATCTGATCTGATAATTTGGATATCTCGGTATTAGTTTCGATGTTTCCAGCATTTACTGACTTACTGTTTTTTATTTGCCTTAACTCAGCCTTAAGTTCTCCTATAGACAACTTTAGAAGTTCTATTTCTGAAGGTAGTTCTGAAAAAGAGCTTGATGGCTGGAGTTTTTCGATAAGCACATAAGGCGAAGGGAGAGGTTCTGTATGACCAGAGGGTACTGAAGTTTTAGGAGTTGTGCTTATACTAGCTCTCAGTACAGTTTTATCCTCAGTTCCAGCTCGACGCTTACGGTATACAAGTGAGTTATGTGACTCACTATAACCGTTTGTAGGATGTGTGTTGCTTGATGCAGCAATCAGGGACGTTAAATTAGTCACCAGTTTTATAGGAGATTGTGTTCGTTGCTTTTTACTTTGATTAACTATAACTAATAGAAATGGCAGTTAATGGTTACAGGTATGGAAGTAGTATGGTACTTGTGCAAGTATTACAACAAGCTAAATTTTATGTAACGAATCACGCAAAAATGTAACGCAAACGTTGAACGTACCGCGATACAATAATGATAAGTTCATGACAATTACCCAGTTAAATAAAAAACGAAAGTACATACTGATGACCAGTCACATTTAGATAGGCCATGTCGTCCATGGTAGGCGAAGATTGAGGTATATTGTTTTTTGTACACACAGTATAGGCTGTATGTGAATAATCCAAGGTGCTTCCGTCACCTTCAATAGCCTCGAATTAGGGTTATGTAGTGAAATAATTGTGAAACAGTCAATAATATTTATTGTGTGACTTGACATTAATAAGTGTTTTGCAATGGATGACGATGATGCTTGATTTCTATTGAGAATAATCGCATTGGGATTTTCTATATGAGTTACTAACCATTTTGGAACATGTCCTTTTCGACGACATTGGAACACGCTATTGGTTCTACCTATATAGGTGTCACCGCAGCTGCAAGTGAACTTGTAGATACAGTTTGAAGTAGAGTCCACAGAATTCCGTCCTTTAATCGTAGGTGCAGGGATTGAAAATGTACGGCATGTGAGAAAAAGAGATGCGGTGCAGAAAGTGCGTTTGATGGCTGATCGAAGTCTTTGATCTGTCAACCGCATAATCTGGTCATCCTTGAATGGTAGGTTAATGAAGATAGATTTGTTTGGTACAGAAGCTGTCTTCTCGAGATGTGGTCTTTTCTTACTGTGACAAGTAAGTATAGAAGCAGTTAATATTACAGCAACTAAGTTATAGTCTATTTATAGTAGAGTGAAGTGGGTAGTGGAACAATCGGTGATAAAATTATGTAGTGATCATGAAGAAAACAGCTGGTTAACAGAACTAGTTATGCTCAATTTTCATGACCGATTTTCATATTGTATCCGTCAGACAGCGAAGTAAACCTTCAACTAATGTTATGTTAAGAATACTGCGAAATTAATTAGTTCAATGGTTGGACCAAATTGCTCGGTCTCAGGTTGACATGTCGACTTCATGTGCAGATGCTTCGACGATGTCTGGACACGTAATTAGAAGTCAGTTGGTGGATGATGACTAGCAGTGGAATCCAGGATGCGAATTTCGTCCTATTTGGGACTCGTTAGCTGACTTTTCCTGCATTCCGCAGTCAGTGATGATATTCCCACGAGGCTCGAAACCGGTGTAAACACAACATGTCTGGTGAAAATGGATTAATGGTTGGACAAGGGTTTGAGCGTTTCTAACTCGTCTTCGTGTGGAGAAAGTGGCTTTCTAGGATCCTAAAATTTCGCCTTTGTATTATATGCAATTCGGTATGATAATCTTCCTGAAAGATGAAAGAGGAAACTCCACGAGTTACTGTCGTTGAAAGCCCTCATATTTCTGCATAAAAATATGTAATTCATTGAAAGTCTCTGCATTCACAATGATCCGAAATTCCAAAATGGTCTTAAACTTTGTTTGTTCTTGTAGAACAACAGTGACTAAGCGATAGATTGGCTCCACAAAGCAAATGAAGTGGATTTAAGCTTAACAAACTATTCAACCAGACTCTCTCTATGACTTCGAACCATGTGTGTTTTGTTAGGGTACACGTGAACCAGATCAAAAGAAGCAGATACTGTTGGATTCAAACTTCGCTTGGCTTTGTTTGTCAGGTTCAGTGCTACACTTCTCTCCAAATAAGAAGAATACAATGTACCACCAATGGTTTATTCATCCTCGTTTCTCGCTAACAATAACACTGCCAATGATAATAACTATCGCATTGTCCACCATTCTATATGCTGCTTCTGTGACAGGTATAGCTTCATTAGGTGAGCCAGCCTACGCCTCGCCATCCAAGTGGAACTCAGAGACAGTCGAATGACGCACTGGCAACCCTATCCCATGAAACAACACCATTCTCGCTACTGGCAGTTGAAGGCCATTGATAAGCAACTCGACCGGTACCTCTTCTTTAGACGAAGGCGAAAGTATACATAGTCACATGGGATGCCCATTTCACGTTCGTGGTTGGCAAAGCTGCTCAGATTGTACAAGGAAGAGAAAAGGTGCCTTACAGATGTGTTAGTGGTCTGTGACAGCAGATGGAATTCGTGTATGTGGACTGTCCAAATCGTTGACTGGAAAGATAGTAATCTACTCCGGTCATCCAGACGACAACCACTGTCATACTGACGGCATGACTATCACCACGTCACCAATAGCACACCACACTACCATGCAGTGGAAATCAATCTCCTTCGGGATCATGACAGCAAGATGCCGCTCTAAATGTCAGGATAATCACAATTCTACAATGATACTCGCCTACAAACAACACAGACCAAGTGAAGGAGAAGAAAAAGCAGTAGAAAGAATCCTACACACAAACAGCTGCAAGCACGAATGCACAAAGCCACTATCAGAAATGGCGACATCAAAATCCTAGTGGGTGATTTGAACGCCAAAGTGGGAGCAGAAGAACACATCATGGGTCTACAGGCACCTGGTGAAATGAATGAGATCGGGGAGCTGTTTGCAAACACCTGTGACTTCAACAAATTGGTCATTAGAGGCAGTGTGTACAAGCACAAGGATATCCACAATACAAATTGAGTTTACCTACGTGGACGTACTAAAGCTCAGATGAATATCATCTCCATCTACTGGACACAAGATAGAGAAGGGGAGCAGGTGTAGGCTCAGATCACTCACTGTCTTGTACAAGAAACCTTTCAGATTACTTTTGATGCCTTCATAGAAGCTATCGACAAGCCAGAGTCCAAGTCCAACACACACAAACAGAGGAGTGAAGTCATGCAGAATACCTTCACTTCAGGAAACATCACAGATACTTAGCAATGTCACGAGGATACCTGAGTGGAACAACAGTGGGACTTTCTGAAAGCGAAGTGAAAGAAAACCTGCATAGATATCTTGAACAAGAAGAGGAATAAGTAAGACACCAAATGGCTTATCCTGGATATCTAGAAGGTGGAAGAGAAGAGAAAGATGGTGAGGCAGAAAATGGAACAGTGCAGTAAAGGGGCTGTCAATGGAGTTGAAGATTGAACGATCAATTCTTGGTTGTTTGCTCAAAATCAACTTCCCCTATTTTCGCGGAGGCATCAATACGACAGTCATCGTCTCATTGGTCGCTGTTCAGAAAGAAGAGTGAAACATCGTCAGAAGTAATACTATGATTTATTATTGTAATACTTGTTCACAGACCTTAGTTCACTTATTCTTTTTATATGTTGGTGTAACAATAAAGAAATATCAAGCGGCAGATCGGTGTTTTGGTTTTTTCGACCGTTGTCAATAACGTCTCATAAACCGTTAATGCCCAGCTCTCGCTACGCTCGGGCCCTCGCTGTTCTTCGAAGATTTCGGAAACGCTTAGTTATAACGGACGAAAAAACCAAAAGACCGATTGGCCGCTTGAGATTTGTTTATTGTTACACCAACATAAAAAGGAATAAGCGAACTAAGGTCTGTAAACAAATATTACAATAATAAATCGTTATATTACTTCTGACGATATTTTACTCTTCTTTCTGAACAGCGACCGATGAGACGATGACTGTCGTATTGATGGCTCCGCGAAAATCGGGGAAGTTGATTTTGAGCAAACAACCAAGAATTGATCGTTCAATCTTCAACTCCATTGACACTCCCCGGCAAAAAAGGTATCCAACCCTTTTTTCCTTCACGATCAATGCACGTTGACTTGGATGCCATTGCGAGAACCTGGGTCACACGGACAGAGCTGAAATGTGAAACAAACAGAAAAGCCAACACACCACAAGCATACCCACAGCACAATCTCACACATCGCTGACGACCTGCGCCTCCAGACAGAGACCTCCTCTTGAAATCTTCCAACACAATCGCCACTTACTAGAATGACTCTTGCAGAATGCAACGTGACCATAGCAGCACCTCATGATACTCTTCAAGCATCCTCTTTCCTATTCACTATCAATTATCACTGCAATCGCTTGTCACTCATTCTGCCTGAGTTCTAGTAGCGGTGACGCATGCGAGCCTCAGTCGTTTACACTCTTTCTCCCCGGCGTGTCGGACCGCAGCTAACAATTATCTCCGTGTGCGTTTCATTCTCAGCAATAGCCTCCCCGGCGTATACGACCCATCTGCTGTCCTTAACATCAATCAATTCATTCATGGATGTAGAATACTCGAAACAACTTCAGAAATAATCACGACGAAAATTTTAACAAAATTACGCAATAACAACAAGATACGAAAACAACGAGTAAACACAATGAATCCAAAATCACCAATTGATATGACACACTACACGTATATACAAATAGTACGAACAACCTCGCGGATCATGTCTTGGTGGAATTCCTTTGAAGAATTGCAGGACTTACACCAGTACGCCCACAACCCTTCTTAGGTTGACGATTGTAATTTGTGGAATGTCCGGACACAAACAAGATTAACCAACAATTACATCAATTGGAACTCACACAACTATTTAACACAAACATATGTACAATCAACACATCAAATGTTGTGGATTCTGACACGACAAACTACCCTTGAAGAACTGTAGGACTTACAGCAGTACGCCTACAACCCTTCTCAGGTTGACGCTCTAGGTTGGAAAATCGTCGCAGAGTTCATTTGCTAACTTCCTTCTATGAGCTATATCCTCAAATCTGAACGGCAACACGCTCATGTCATTGTATCGTAGAATATAGATGACCAACAAACACACGACATATCTCATCAACCAAGTGTAGAAACAGAGTAATTTACACCAAAGATAATAACATTCAAATAGTAACTTGAAACTAGAAATGCCTTTATTCGTGCACGTCAATTTAACAATTACTCTCTCGTTTACACTTGGCTTATCCTCACTAAACTAACCATTGATATTCGTCCTTTCAAACGAACTGATACTAGCATAGTCATTGCACAAGATACTTGAGTTGATGGGCGTCTTTTTCATTGTGGATGACAACACCAACGACGACTGATTGATATCAGTTGATGATGTTAGCGGTGGATCAAAAGCTGTTGTTGCTCGGCTTTCAGAAATTTGTCTACCTGCAAGACCACCACCACTGCTGTCTTTTACTATCAGCTCAGGTTTAGCACTAGCATCTGATGATAGGTGGGCTACACGCTGATCACTCACACTGACGGTCTCACAAATATCCATAACTTCTGGAACTGCATCTGCGTTCAATTCTACTTCACGTTGTAGTTGTACAGAACCTTTATTTAACTTAGCAGTAGTAGGCATATCCCTCATCTCATCATGATCAACCAAAGACAACTGTGAAGTATCATGATCATTATCACGAATATTCACTTTACCGTCAACTTCATCATTTTCAAACTCTTTAATAACAGAAGTAGACAATTTTGGTTCCTCCTCGCAAATCATAAAAGGTTTTATATCTTCACTCTGACTAGTTATACTTTGTAAACTTGTGGAGTCAGAACTTCACTCTGAAGCAGTAACTCTATTTTGTGACACTCTATTCAACAACGGCTTACCAGTTGCAACTACAGACTTCTTCACCGCACCGTTATCGTCACACAATTCGGAGTCAGGTCTGGAGTTTACATTCAGCTTATCACTGAACTTGCTCACCGGTTCACAGTTCACTTCTGTATGCACCTCTTGCACACGTGTAAAACAAAACCGTGTTTGTCTTGCATCTTGTAACTTATCTGTTGAGGATGTACTACGAAACCTGTTACACTCACTAGGTCTATATGCATTACTAGACATCATGGAGTCTTCTCGATATCCACCTCTCTGAGGCCTACTCGTCATCAATATATATATATTTCTTCCTGTTTATGCAGGAACATACCAATTGTACAGGCATGGATAAGTTATTATATAAATTACACACAATTTAATGTATAATGAATTTACAGTTTGGTTGTTCTTTCTGACATTAGAGTCAGTAGGAACAGTCTGCTATAAAGTCTGTTTGTGTAGCACATAAAGAGATATAGAAATATTGTCTTCGCATTAACAAAAAACCCAGACATCAGATGAATGTAATACAGATATCTGGGAAAAATAAAGCTTGAAGTCAATTCTCTTATATAACTTTGTTGTGAGCAGCACCCATGGCTTAAAGATTATTGATGTATTATGTTGAGATCAGTGATATATTTATTCCATTTTTTCAGCACTCTTATCGTAGTTTCATAACAGGAAAGAAATTTGATCGTGGATACGAAAACTAAATAAGGTCATGTTGGGTTGTTTTACTGCATCAAATGGTGCCGAGGTCGATTCCAGAATTCTCCATTTGCTCCATTTGTGTCTGCATGGCGGACTGTATTCGTAAGTTGAGTAAAACGTTGAAAACTGTTTGAAAACCAGTTGCTTCTTCATTTCAGATCATGAATACTCATTTACAGCATGTTCGCCAGCGTCTTCAAATGGTAGAATTGGATCGTTCATGGAATTTGAGTGGTTATGAGATAGACGGTTTGGAATTAATCCTCATTTCAGTTTAGATGCAGGGTTGTTCGACCTCGACCAGAAGATGAATAGGAGCAGCAAAATACCAGAAAGAGAAAGTATGTGAACATGAAAAGAACATTAATACATGATTCATTTATAAATGTTTATCTTAATTATACTTAAGTAAACATTTTTCTATATTGTATCTGCGTTTTCACGTATTTATGCGAAGTCTTAGAGTTTATTTAATGTCATAATGTGTATTAATAGTCTGAGCGTTTTTATTGTTCTAATGACTGATGCGTTTTAGAAATAAGTAATGGGTTCTGGTAGGGATAGTCTTTAGAATAAAACAGTTTACATAGCAAGCGTTTGAAGGTTACAATGAGGGATAGGTCCTATTTCTAAGGGTAGACTAATCCTGTATGTTCCGTACTATGTCTTTATGCATCCATGCTGCTAGTTTATTTATAGTTTAAAGATTGCTAAGGGTGTTGAAGTGCGTCTTTTAGGTGCTGTAGTAGATTAGTGCTTGATTCGTTCTAGGAGTAAATAGTTTATTAATATAATCTGTAGAGTGAAACAGTCTGTATAGAGAGCGTTTGAAGCTTGTAACCGAAGAGCAAGTTCTGATATCTAGGGGTAGGCTATTCCATATTTTAGAATACATGACTGTGAAGAAGTTTTCACGGAGTGTTGACTTAAAAGAATGAGTTGTCACTGTGGAAGTTTGGTTACGCAGATCGTAAGAACCTTCCTGTGCGAATTGTATGTCCCTGTTACCTGAGAAAGATATTTTGTGAAGGACCTTAAAGAAGAATATTAGGTTTATAATAAGTCGCCTTGTCCAAAGTGGGTCGAGTTTTAGGATCATGCACCGTGAGATGTAGTCTTCCTTACAATCGTAGCCAAGCAGTTTTGAGGTAAAATATCGTTGGATACTTTCCATCCTTAGCTTGTCACGTGTGCGAGTGCTGCTTATAATAAATGGACAGTATTCTAGTAGTGGTCTGACACATGTTTTGTACAGAATTAGCTTGGCTTCATTGTCGTGAAAGTTCCTGAGTATGCATCCTAAGAGCATCCTCGATTTTCTAGTCTGTGATGCTACTTGCTCTGAGAATGTCAAGTCACTAGAGTACCTCAGGCCTAGGTCAACGACACTTCGGAGTCTTGTTAGGTTAGCAGATTGGAGCGTTAATTTCAGGTCAATTGAGGGTGCACCGAAGCAGATCCAGCCACATTTGTTCAGATTAAATTGGAGATTCCATAGGGACGACCAAGCAGCCATTTTATCTAATTCCTTCTGTACTACATTCTCGAAGTTCCCTAAGTCATCACGTTGGAATGTATAAGCTACTTTTAGGTCATCTGCAAAGATGAATGGTTTCCCGTGCGTGAAGCAAGCGCATATGTCATTGATGTATAGTGTAAATAGGAGGGGTCCAATGACACTACCTTGTACTACACCAGAAGTGATAGGGCTAGGTTTGGAGGTTGCAGACCCGAGTTTAACTATTTGGGACCTATTGTTAAGGAATGATTTAAGCCATCCTAATAATGGGTCACGTATTCCTAAGGAGTTCAGTTTATTTGTTAGCAGTAAATGGTCAACACGGTCAAATGCCTTAGAAATGTCAAAGTAGATGACAAGTACTAGTTGCCGTCTGTCACGACTGCTGGTTACAAAATTGAAGAAGTCTAGGTGACATGTTAAACATGATCTGGATTTCAGGAATCCATGTTGGTTCGGACTTATGATGTTGCAGCTAAGCATGTGTTTGATTAGGTTATTTTTGACTAGTCTCTCCATGATTCTAGATGCTATAGGTGTGATATTGATTGGCCGGTAGTTACTGACTTCAGTTTTCGAGCCAGATTTGTGTTTAGGCATAATGAATGTAGTCTTCCATATGTCAGGGTAAGTTTGGGTTTCTAGGGACATTGTGAATATTTTAAGCAGTAGTAGAGGAATGTCAGGGCCACCATATTTATAGAAGTAAGATGATATACCGTCGGTACCGAAACCTTTTGAACTTTTGAGGGTTCTTATAGTTTGGTTAATGTCAGCGTAAGTGAATTGAACAGTGCTAATTTGGTTTGGTGTCAGTGGAGTTGGTGCCATTTTAGTAATAGGGTGTATATCGAGTAGCTGGACTGAGGGCTTAAGGTAGTTACCTGCAAACGTTTTGTTGAATAGTTCACATATGTCTGCAGAGTTAGTGCATAGCCTGCCTTTGTCTATGAGGAGAGAAATGCTGTGATTTTTGCGATTCATTCGCTTCCTTAAGATTTCTGTGAGTGCATACACTCTAGCAGGACTGGCTACTGCGATGCGTTCTTCCTTTCTCATACGGAAATCTTGAGCTTGTGTGATGGAGCTAAGGGTTTTAAGTATTAGACCTAGAGTGCCAAAGTCGTGGTGTTTGAAGTAACTTGTTGAGAGTTTCTTCAGTTTCTTACGATCCTTTGGTTTTATGAATGACTTTCTGTGTGGGGAAACCTTTAGTGTTTGGAGTGGAATGACAGCATCTAAGCATATGTTTGAGTTATGGTAGAAGATGGTTAGGGCTCTCGATAGGTCATCAGTAGTGAAGTATTCATCCCATTTGGAGGATCTTAGCATCGATTCAACTAAGGCCCAGTTTGCCTTACTATAGTTCCTATATATTACTTGTTGTGAAGTGGAGGTATGAGATGCATTGCTACTCAGCGGAATTGGCAGTGCACACATTACTGTTTTGTGGTCGCTCCCTGGGAACTCAGAACCTACTAGCGTTGAAAGGGGGCTTATATTGTGGCAGAAGATTAAGTCTAGTACGTTGTTACCTCTTGTGGGAGTAGTGACAGTTTGTTTCCAGCCAAGTATATCCAGTGTGTCTAAGAACTTATCAAATTTAGTTGGACCTGTGGGTATATCCCAGTTGATTTCAGGTAAGTTAAAGTCCCCACATAGGATCTTATGATCGTATTGTAAGTCGGTTAATTGCTCCAGAGTATTAATGAGTTGGGTCTCGTAATTACTAAAGGTGCCAGGTGCTCTGTAGGAGCATCCAATTAGTGCTGTTACGTTATTTAAGTGTACATTAACCCATAGAGTCTCAGGCATGTTAAGTGTACTACTTTCTAGCTGTGATACAGTAAGTTCATTCAAGAAGTACATGAGACAACCCCCTCCCTTACCACCTTCCCTGTCACACCGAAAGTGTGTGTAGTTATCTAAGCTTATTTCATCATCCAGGATGTCCGAATGACACCAAGATTCAGTGATGACAATTACAGGGGGTTTGTATATTACTGTGAGTGCTCTGAGCATCGGCAATTTATTTAGAACAGATCTAGCATTTATGAGGATTACGTAAAGATGAGAGTTGAAGTAGCATTTGAAGTATTTAAGTTCGTTAGTCAGCCCCGAATATGGTTCAGCACCCAGTAGTTCTGCTGGACATGACGATCCTATGTTAAGAGGAGTTCCAGCATCATGCTCACCTATGTCTATCGAGTTGTTGTGTGCTGTTTTCGGTGGAGAATTAGGAGTTGGAGTACTGGATTTGCTATAGACTAAGGAACTTTTATTTTTAGTTAGGTTACAGAAGTGGGTAGGGTTCTTTATTTGGCCTATACTTGTGCAAGTGTCAAGTGTGTCCAATGGATACGGGTGCACTAGACCGTTCCTGTTTTCATGCAAGGAGGGAGCCAGCACTAGTGGTTTAGGAGTGTTAACATCCCTACCAGCTGTTTTTTCAACGCTGACAGGGACGCGGGGGATAAAAAATGATTGGATCCTTGTGATGACCATGGCTTATTATTCCACCTATTGTTTGATGCTAGTTGTGTCCTTGTGTGGGTTTCGTGTGTACTGCATTTTGGGTTAGTTCCCAGCAGACTTGTACCATATATCCGGTCGAAATTTGTTTGTGTGCCATACTCTGAAGACCCTGAGTTGTTGGTAGCCGAGTTCTGACTATTACCACTTGTACTATTTAGGGTGACATCGTTGTGACATTGGATATTAGTGTGTGCCACGGTGCGATTTAGCACGTTGTGAGTGCTAATACTATTAACCGTGGGGAGTGTGGGCTTATTTAAGCTGCCACTGTTTTTGTTGGTATGATTTAGGGGCATATTTTCCTTATCTTTACCAATGGAATTATAGCTAGGAGAGGACAAAGTCGAGTTTCGGGGGGTTTTAACTTTTTTTCTGGGGTTATTTAGTGGCATTTTAGATTCTGCGGTGATGGGTGGTATGGTTTTATTATTTATTTGGTTACAGTCTAGTGGCCTTTCGGCTGGTGTTGCACTCTGATGGGACATTTCTGTGTGTTTTGAGAGGGGTGATGCGGTGGGGTCTACTGTATCTTTCACAGGGTTGGGGATAATGGCTTGCTGCAATGTCCTATTACCTATTTCACAATTAGTCTTAGTGAGATAGTTGTGTGCGCGCCTTTCTATAACTGTTTTGTCCACCCCGACCTTTATATGTTTGTAGTTTCTGGCTTGCGATAGGGTGTGTTGGGAGTGAATGAATTTTCTGGTCTCTGCCGGTGTTTCGAACTGAAATCGAATAGGACAACACTTTTCATGTTGACTCTTCTTCAGCCTGTAGCACTTAGTCTTGGAGTTAGGCATTTTCGCTTCACTAAGTAAGATGCGCTGTACCTTTTTTATTGCCTCATTGTCCGGAACGTTGTAGACAATAGCACTCAGTTTTGCGTCGAGTCGTTTTGTTACTTCTGTGGTAACAAAGTTAATGAGGTTATCTACCTTAGTTACCGATTCTGTGTCAAGCTTGTTAAGGTTTACCGTTTTCATGAGGATAGTTAGAGGTGTCAGTCCACAGACCTGCGATCTGATATCGCTGATCTGATCTGATAATTTGGATATCTCGGTATTGGTTTCGATGTTTCCAGCATTTACTGACTTACTGTTTTTTATTTCCCTTAACTCAGCCTTAAGTTCTCCTATAGACAACTTTAGAAGTTCTATTTCTGAAGATAGTACTGAAAAAGAGCTTGATGGCTGGAGTTTCTCCATAAGCACATAAGGTGAAGGGAGGAGTTCTGTATGAGCAGAGGGTACCGAATTTTTAGGAGTAGTGCTAATACTGGCTGTCAGTACAGTTTTATTTTCAGTTTCAGCTCGACGCTTACGGCATACACGTGAGTTATGTGACTCACTATAGCCGTTTGTTGGGGGTGTGTTGCTTGATGTAGCAATCAAGGACGTTAAATTAGACACCAGTTTTACAGGGGATTGGGTTCGCTGCTTTTTACTTTGATTAACCATAACTATTAGAAATAAGAGTTAGTGGTTACAAGTATGGAAGTGGTATAGTACTTGTGCAAGTACTACAACAAGATAAATTTTATGTAACGAATCACGTAAAAATGTAACGCAAACGTTGAACGTACCGCGATACAGATTGCATTTTGATCTCAGACTGCTCTATTCTAGGGGTGAGATGTAATAGACTGGCGAACTTGCTCATAGATTGATTGACACTAGTATTTACCAGTTTCAGGATATCATCAAACTTTGGCTCGATACCCTCATCCTCCATACGGGAGCTCACCTTCACCCACTTCCTTTGCAGTCGAGTAGGTAGACGTCTTGCTATTACTTCTAGTATAAAACTCGAGTTGAGGTCACTCGTGCGATTCATCGAAATCATTCCATTCTTGTAAATTAGCAAATTATCTAAAAACTCAGTGAGTGCCTGGGAGTCATCCTGTAATTGACCACCATTACGCTTAACAGCGTCGAATAATTTCCCTGCAATCATCGAAGGTCTTCCAAACCTTTGACGTAATATGCTCATAGCCTCGTAGTAGCACTCTTTCGGCTTCATAAACTTACAACACTGTATAGCTCTTGCAGCATCTCCAGTGCAATATCTCATCAAATACATTAACTTCAATTCATCATTTAATAAAAAACCACTCAACATGATCTCAAACTCCTTTACAAATTGTAAATAATCAGCCGGGTTTCCATCAAAACACCGTGGTTCAAATCTAGGGAGTTTGATGTTCCTATTATCCCTGAACGGCGAAACAGTAACATCAACCATGTCATGCTTAACATCAGACACATCGTTACAATTAACAGACAAGTCACCATGACTTACTTTCCTGTTTGCATCGAAGACGCTCTGTCTCTTCTTTGACCCAGGCATTGTTGAACTTGACCCAATTCCAAAAAGTTCCAGATATAGCTTGTTCAAAGAGGACTTGACCGGCACCAGGAAAAATGAACGGTGACTATCCAAACTTTCACCAACTGTTTCAATCCGCCAGATCTGTTTCTATCGTCAGAAACTGTCAATCACGTCTCATAAACCGTTAATGCCCAGCTCTCGCTACGCTCGGGCCCTCGCTGTTCTTCGAAGATTCCGGAAACGCTTAGTTATAACGGACGAAAAAACCAAAAGACCGATTGGCCGCTTGAGATTTGTTTATTGTTACACCAACATATAAAAGGAATAAGCGAACTAAGGTCTGTAAACAAATATTACAATAATAAATCGTTATATTACTTCTGACGATATTTTACTCTTCTTTCTGAACAGCGACCAATGAGACGATGACTGTCGTATTGATGGCTCCGCGAAAATCGGGGAAGTTGATTTTGAGCAAACAACCAAGAATTGATCGTTCAATCTTCAACTCCATTGACAACCGTTATAACTAAGCGTTTTGAAAACTTCAAGGAACAGCGTGGGCCCGAGCGTAGCAAGAGCTGGGCATTAACCGTTTATGAGACGTGATTGATAGGGGCCCTCGACGCCAGCATCAACCACGAAGTAATGTAGACACTAATTCAACACTCCGGAGTGAAGTGCCACAAACATCCATCAACCTCGTCCAGCAACTACATATTGATGCCAAATGCTAAGCGATCCACAAAATAAAGCTCATCACAGCTTTCTCAGTGATACAACATGTCTGTCTAGGGTCACCAGTGGTCTTCTTCATTACAGTGAACCGGATCACATAGTACACCTCAAGGAAGCGAGAAAACAGGTATACGGCGGACCCTAGTAATGACAATGGAAGATGTAAGTAAATATTGTAGAGAATTCAGGTCAGAACTAAGAGATATACAAACAAAGACCAACAAGCCGTCAGAAGAGGCAGTGAATACAGGAAATCGGATGAACACAGAAACGATGGATATTATAGAGATATTGATTCGAGAATAAAAGACACAAATCACTAGCGAGAGAGGGTGACTGAAGCGAATTGTCCCTCCCAATCGCCTGAGCTGCATCGTTTCAACTACAGGTAGCATGGATAAGGATGTCGAAGCCAGTCAGTCATTACACTGAAATAAATGTAAACAACTGGGACTATGAATAATGTCTACAAAAATTACTGCAAACATACAGACTCACCCATAAAGTCCTCGCATAGACACACTGTACACTGAAGACCACGACCTCTCATTGAGACCGCAAAATCCATCGCTTTTAACAAGGTTACCAACGATCGGTAATTATAATTCTCTGGTTTCAACGGAACACCAAAATGTTTTCGGTACATGGTACACAAATGTACAAGTAAGATCTTCCCATTACTGTGACTTAATAGCTCTTTCAAGTCGCCGGCTAGTCTGATCAGTGGACGAAGAGATATAAAGTAATTCAGTAGTATTCCCGATGGAATTTCCGTACTGTGGTCACCATTACACACATTCTGAAACGAATAGCTTTGAAGTTGAGTATGTCTATAATGGGGAGGATTTATGACGTCATGTGGAATTGTTTCATTCGATGAGCCAAATGACACTGCGCCACGTGGATTGGGCAAATCCTTTCGAAGCTGTTCAACAAAAACCGGGAAACGAATAATACCATAAAGTGAAAGTAGAAGTTAGAAATCGCTTACGAAACAATAAATTCGAACTAAAACCGAAGCGGATAAAACATGCATCTCTAACAGAATATCCACAATCAAATTTAAAATGCTTAAAGATTACGGGTTTCAAAGAAGGAAAGCATGAACACATTTGCAAGATGATACGAGCACATTTCATCTCATCGAATATTTCCGAATGCCTACATTCTAAATAGTATCAAAGTATAAGTTACATAATTTCTGAATCCATCTTTTTCATAACGACTTCAGCTTATGCACAGAAATTTTGTATAATATAATTCTGAAATGATGCAAGTAGACAAATTATTCAGTGTTAAAAGGTCAACTGTTTATTGTATTGTATTGTTAGACAAGAGCGAGAGCAGAGTTCAGAATTTGTCAAGAAACAGAATCGATTCGACCCAGTGAACAAGGTCGAAGAGCAGAGTTGATGTTATAAATAATATGAAGGAAGCTAAAGGCAAAATTATGGCACACATACACACACACACAAATATATAAGCAAATTTGATAAATTAGTAGTGAGTTGAACTCACTGAGTGAAAATCGAAATTAAGTGAAATGTTACCCAACAGAATTCAGAATGTAAGAAAGAACACACACACACACTATCTTTCTGTATACAAAGTTTGGTTTGAAATCTATTCACTGAAAACTCTTTTCAAATCAATTCAACTCCTGTTCTAAAAGTAACTTTTGTCATTGTTTCGCATGTTTCGCAGTGCTAGCCTGTGCTTGAGAGATGGTCACAACAACGGTTAGAACCAGTTCGAAAAATGTCAGCAGTTCATACTTTTAGGGATTCTTCCCAAATTTTACAAGAACTAGGTTAACTGAATATTTCAGACAAACGCCTCATTTCATACGCCAATAGTTAACTGTTTACGTATTATGGTCTAAAAACAACAGTATTATCACTGTGTTTGCACGTCTTTCAATGCTATCGTGTACTCTATAGTAAAGTAATTTCACCTCTCTCAGATTACAAAACACATGTAAATCAATCTCAGTGTAACTAATGCTCAGATGGGAATAAGTAATGCATATCTCACACATACATTTTTACATACTCTAATCCTAACCGTGGAACCTGAGGAAGATGTTACGTGTTATATCAACACATATATTAAGTCCTACGGAAATAAGTGTATTAGAAAAGGGACTAAATTTCAATGTATCAGTAGACAAGCTGAAACCTGAAGATGTCATCCCTAAAATAGAAATAGCTTTAAGTCGGATAGACAAAACAGCGGCTGAGGAAGTACGAGCACAATGTGCACTTACATTAAAACAACAAAAATGTGGAAAGCCTAACCTGAGAAAACAAGAGATAGAAGACCTGAAACACCTTAAGAATAACAAGGATATAGTTATCACAAAGTCAGACAAAGGAAATGCAACAGTAGTATCATTCGCGGTACGTTCGAAATTGGTGACATGTTTGCACGTGTTTGCTCTGAAATTTATTTACTGCTTATTGTCTTATAATTCTTGTAATCATGGTCCAAATCTCTAAAAAGCGTGTTCGTAGAAACGCTGTTGTTTTAGATAATGGCTCAAATTCGGTTATAACTGCATTACCGCCTGGTAATACAGTATCAACTACTAGCTCTCAAAATGGTTTGAGTGCAGATCTCACTCCTGTGATACAGGTGAAAGATGTTCTGTTAGAGAACTCTGAGTTCTGTAAACTAAACCTCCTTATGAAAGACATGCTGAGGCAAGTAAGCGAAATTCAGAAAAAATTAGATAAGTTTGATAGTATGTCACTTCTAATCTCAAATACCACGGAGAGCCGTTCCGATATTGGCCAGGTTAAGTCTTTACTGGATGTAACTCAAAACAAGCTTTCGGATTTAGACCCAATAGCCTGTCTGTTAAAACAACATCCTAAAATATCTTCAGACAACCTAAATAAAGCTGAAAATCTGATTGACTGCTTGGCTACGGAGGTGATGAAGCGTATAACCTCTTCTCACCAAGCTATAGTTTACAACGTCCCAGATTCTCTGCCCCTGAAAACTGTAAGACACAAAATCCTGATTTGTTGCGGCATGGCTAGTGTTCCATGTGAATGCAAAAGACTTCGTAGAAAGTCTAACCAGGCTAATTGCCCCATCATTTTTAAATTCAGTAATTCCCTTGATGCTAGTAAGTTTACTAAGTGTCAGGATCACTTAAGACTGAATAGCAGTTATAAGTCTATAACCGTAGCTCAGGACAAAACACCGTGTCAACGCAGAATAATGCGTAGTAATAACCTGGTCACCTCCTCTAGCTTTGATTTACTAAATAAGGATCGTGCACAGCAACAGACACCTAGTGCTGAAACTAGCATTCAGCAAACTACACAACAACCACACCTGCCAATGGAACTAGGAACTGATTTAGATACCAGTACCCCTGTAAATAAAGCCTCATCGAAAGATGTTAAAATGACTAGAACTTCTGCAAGTTGTTCTAAGAAATTTCCCCCCGAACGTAGTAGCCTCACCATGATGAACAAATTCCGCAGGGTTGAGACTAATGAAGGGGAAGAATACTTTGTATTCAGTAAGCCTGCTGAGAGTAAGAATGTTAACAAACCATCACTTGTTACGAAAAACTCTCGAAACATAAGTATATCTGGAGGTGTTCCGCATGCTCCACCTTATAGAAAGTCAGGCCCCAAGACTCCTAAAGTCTTGCAGCCAAAGCACCTTCCCTCACAATTCCCTTTAAGTTATAAAAACAACCCGAAGGTGTGTACCAATATGCCGAATAGCAGTTGGATGGGTAGACCTTTTGATGCTATGGCTTTTAACCGTCAACCTAGGCCCAACCCCTACTACCCTTATATCCAGGAACACATGGTAAATTTTCCAGGTGTTCCGAATCACTGGTATGACCCATGGCACCTAGGACCACCTCGTTGCACACCAATCCCGATGTACAGACACACAGTCCGACCTCCATTTCATTCATAAACTCTTGCGGTGCTGACGCACAAATAGATTTAGGTTATGGTGACATTTTAAGCCAGTTTGTAGTATCCCGTGACTTATTCACGATACTGCTAATTAATGCACGTTCCTTAATCAATAAGATGTCTGAACTAAGGACATTATTATAAATTTCCAAACTTACTGTAGCTCTGATTACTGAGTCATGGTGCTCATCCTCTGTACTTGATGTGCATATAGGTATCGATGATTACACAGTACACCGTGCAAACAGAGATTGCAAGCGTGGTGGAGGATGTCTCATATATATACTAACTCATTTGTAGTCAGTAAGGTGGAAGATGAAATACTGAACGAGGTACCTGACTCACTCTGGGTTGTCTTACATAGAGATAACTACAAACTTCTCATAGGCTGTGTTTATCGAGCACCAAGCGCAACAAAAGAAACTGATGCGTTATTAGCTAAATCGTTTGCACACGCATCCTCGTTTAGTGCTAATTACAAAATAATTGCAGGGGACTTCAATCTTCCGGAAGTCAATTGGCTCACTAGTTCCGGCCCCCAACGCTTCGACGAATTACTTGCCACTATCGACTGTTATGGATGGCAAAAACACGTCCAGACACCTACTCGTGGTGACAGCATGTTGGACCTTGTTTTTTGTCATGATACAATCCCAGTATCCACGTATATTGGTAATAGATTTTCCAGTAGTGACCATAGAATGGTACTCTGCTCTCTGCCTTTCTCACCACTAAATATAGGAAGCAAACAAGATTCAGGAAGCACAATATGTCGTAGTTACAAATATACAGACTGGGGATTAGTCCAAGAACTTGTTCGACTCTGTCAATGGGATGACTATTTTACCACTGAATCCCTGGAGGCCGTAGTAACCCTGTTTTACAGGAATGTTACCCTTTGTCTAGATACAGTTGCTCCAAAGAAAATAGTGAAATTAAGTAGACACCGAGCTGAATATATTCCAATGGCACACCGTAATAAGTTAAGGAAGCTGAAGAAACAGTACTATTCCACTAAGGATATATCACTACTGCTCTCAATCCACGATTCTCTTGAATCCATCAAGCGCCTACGCTCTCAAAAGGACCTCGACGAAGAGTTAACGGCACTTGAAGGTACATCCAAAGTTTATAACTTAACGGCACTTCTTAAAAAACGAATGCAGTCGGCGAGGGAAATCCCCTACTTACTTCATGACAAAGTAATCTACAATGAGCCTACCACTATCTGTGAACTTTTCAGTGATTGGTTTGCAAACTTTAGTTTAGAAACACATATGCCTGGTGAAACCGCCCCCGTTACTAGCTCTTCCCTTGAAAGCATTGTGTTCACTAATCAGTTAATAGTACAAGCAATTAAAAGCCTTAAACCTTCCACTAGTACGGGACCGGATGGCCTCGCTTCGATAATTTTCAAAAACAGTGGGTGTGATTTACCCCTGTTACTTCTTAAATTCTTCTCAATATCTATGGACACTGGCACTTACCCTAGTGAGTGGAAAACTAGTTTCATAATTCCACATTACAAATCTGGTGATAAGGCAAACGTCCGCAATTACAGACCCATAAATATAACCCCAGTTATCTCACGAATCATGGAGAAAGTTGTAAAAGATCAATTGTCAGACTACCTACTTAGGGAAGATCTTGTTACAAGGTCTCAACACGGATTTCTCAAAAATAGATCCTGCGTTACTTGCCACTTCGACTTTTTCAACTGCATCACTAGTAGTCGCGAAGCACGTAAGCTAGTCGTTGTTCTCTACTTCGATATATCTAGGGCATTTGACATGGTATCTCACAGTATTCTCTTTGAGAAGCTGTACTCTTGTGGAATTCGCAGTCCATTACTTAACTGGTTAAAATCATTTCTAAGCAACAGGGTACAAATAACCAAAGTTGGATCTGTATTGTCTCATCCTAGGCAGATCTCAAGTGGGGTTGTGCAAGGTTATGTCCTAGGTTCACTTTTATTTACAGTCTACATTAACAGCATTTGCAAGTGCTTCACCTCAGGTAAACCATTCCTATATGCTGACGACCTCAAAGTCGTCTACTCCTGCTACACTCATGAATTAAGCGATATGGTTACTAAAATACGTCTTGAACTAAGTAGTCTCGCAACATGGTGTGCTGAATCCTGTCTAAACTTTAACATTGACAAATGCGGCTGGATTTGTATCGGCAACAGTAACCTTGATCTAACTCTTGAAATAAATGGGCGAAAACTAGCTAAGCTCAATTCAGTCGTAGATCTCGGTATTAGATACTCTAGTAACCTAACGTTCGCTGAACAGACTGATTATGCCAGACGTAAAGCACGAAGGCTGATAGGTTGCATAACACGCAATTTCTTTTATTGTGAAACTAGGGTTTTATTATACAAAGTATGTGTCCGACCTATCTTAGAATACTGCGCGTTTATTCTTAGCGGACTCAGACAAAATGATAAGCGTAAATTAGAGGGAGTGCAACGGCAGTTTACCTCAAGAACTCTTGGTTTAGAAAGTGGTCTGCAATACCATGAGCGATGCGAAAGACTAAGATTAGAACCCCTCTGGAAAAGACGTCTTAAGTTAAACCTTATCTTTTACTATAAGCTAACTAATCTTCTCTTGCATTCCTCCGAACCAATAACTAAACCTACTACTGTCACCAGTCACAATCTTAGAAATCATCACAACCTAGCTGCTATAGAGCACTGTCAGACTTACGTGCGGTACAACTTCTTCTTAAATAAGTTTTCAGTCATTTGGAATAGACTACCAGCTAATGTGCGCGATGCAAACACACTTCCAGTGTTCATCTCCTCAGTCACCAGACTGCTCAAAGATGACAATGCACTTTTGCGCCTGACTCTTACACCTTCTTTTTCACCCTACATAGATATTTTAAGTTGTTTAAACGTGTAGTTACAACAAACTACAATTATAATATTATTTAAAACAATTAGTTCCCTTTATGAATTTAGATAAAGCAATAAGAAGACGTAATTTGTCTGAATCGTGTAATGTATTTGCGCAACACATTTCGAACAATCTGATCACACACGGACTTGTCATAGGAATATATATATAAAAAATTAATAAAGAGGTAAGAGGTGAGAAAAATAGACTTAGGTCAAGTTAAAAGGACATATTCAAGGTCAAAAAATAAAAATGAAGACCACTAAACCAAATAGCAGAGGTAATAGTACATCTGCTATGGTATCAAAACAAAATTTACCAAGGAAGGTTTAATGTGATGACAAATTGTTTTTGAACGCATAAAGGTGGCTTGAACTTTCTAATTGCTAGGGCTTCTACAAACTTTAGGATACGCCCCAAACACGTTTTATAGATAGGTTTAAAAGATCTGTTAACATCAATTTTATGACCTGTCTCTATAATATGTTTCGCAATAGAAGAGCTAGGTCTCCTGTTCTCACCGTTAATAGGTTCTGATGATTCCATTTGTTTCTGGAGCCATTTTGGAATATGCTCTGAAGCCCTTACTTGCAGAGATCGATGAGTCCTCCCTATGTATGTGTGTCCACACGTACATTCAAATTGGTAAATACAGTGGGATTTGACGTCATTTTTCGCATGTTCGAAGGGCTTAGATAGATATAATGGCTTTACATTCTCTATTATTACGATATTAGCTGCATAAAAAGTCTTTTTAACAGCAGCGTTCAGCCTTTGTCTAGTTATCAAGCTGCTTTGATGTCCCATATAGGGTAGCTTGATGTACACGTCTTTCTTAGGGGCGAGTTGGAGAGTGGGTCTTGGTGTTCTGACTACTTTATATCTCCTGATGAACTTTTCTGGATAATTGTTATCAACCAGAGTTTGTTTGGTATTGACTGTTTAAACGTGCATTGGTATGTTATCATTCTCACACATTTTGGTATTGACTGCTAATTTTGTATATTATCATTCTCACGCATTTTGGTAGTGACTGCTAATTTTGTATATTATCATTCCCACACATTTTGTTACTGACTGTCAATGTCGCACATATGGCATATTATCATTTCTCACACACTTTGTTATTGGCTATTAAGGTCAATTATTTCAAATGCTGTTAGCTGTCCATATTGTTGTAAAATGTATAAATACCATGGCTTTCTTTATCGTTGTTGCACCTCAATACACAGTCACAGTCCAGCCTTTGTCTTTTGATATTTGCGTGTTTTACCAATTCGGAAGTTACGACGAGCAGATAGACAGATTAGTTCAGGCGCAGACAGAATAAGGTGGAAACGTCTTCATTCAATTCCCTACCGTTATAACAATTGGCGACGTGGTTTACTTTAATTCATGCAGTTATAGCACGCAACGACGACAGTTTTTATTCTGTTCAGCGCAACTATATAACATATAAGTTCAGGCGCAGACAGAGCAAGATATAACAATTGGCGACGGGATTTACTTAATTCATCGCAGTTATAGCACGCAACGACGACAGTTTTTATTCTGTTCAGCGCAACTATATAACATTTTTGACTGTGTTAATTACAACCCAATTATAATGTCTATCTCTCTGGACGATCTTCCGGTGACTGCAGTTGAGGTTGCCAGACACACACTGCGTGATCCAGTTTTACAGCAAGTATCAAAGTTCATCCGATTTGGCTGGCCTCCACATGTTCATTCAAATGTTTTAAAACAGTTTTACCAGCGACGCAAATCCCTATCCATCGTTAATGGATGCATAATGTTTGCTGATCGTGTTGTCGTTCCAGCTAATCTTCGTGACCATGTGCTTCGGCAGCTTCATATATCACATCCTGGTGTTGGGAGAATGAAGGCGATCGCTCGCAGTTATGTTTACTGGCCCAACATCGATGACCATATCGAAGACCTCGTTCGCAAGTGTAGTAAGTGTGCCCAAGCATCAAAGTGTCCACGCAAGACAGAACTATGTTCCTGGCCACGACCGGACAAACCATGGTCCCGTGTTCATGTTGACTTCGCTGGACCGTTCAATAGTATGCATTTCTTAATATGTGTCGACGCGTTTTCCAAATGGCCAGAGATATTTCCTATGCATTCTGCCACATCAATTGCAACAGTGTCCCACCTACGTCAACTATTACTGAACGTTTCGTCGACACCTTTAAGCGTGCTTATGCAAAAGCGAAGGGGGAGGGAACAACAGAAAAAATTTTCGATAAATTCTTGCTGCATTATCGTACGAATGAAAAAGGACAGTTATGTGGCAGACACACAGATCACGCTCTATCCAGTACCACGCAAAGGTCAACTCGACAAAGAAGAGCTCCGAAACCTATTCAAATAGATCCAAAAAGCAAGTCCTACACTCTTTACGGGGGGAGGTGATAGGATCCCACACATTTTGTTACTGACTGTCAATGTCGCACATATGGCATATTATCATTTCTCACACACTTTGTTATTGGCTATTAAGGTCAATTATTTCAAATGCTGTTAGCTGTCCATATTGTTGTAAAATGTATAAATACCATGGCTTTCTTTATCGTTGTTGCACCTCAATACACAGTCACAGTCCAGCCTTTGTCTTTTGATATTTGCGTGTTTTACCAATTCGGAAGTTACGACGAGCAGATAGACAGATTAGTTCAGGCGCAGACAGAATAAGGGGAAAACGTCTTCATTCAATGTCAATATTCTTTCTTCTTCATCAAGCGTGTCTTCAGTGCATATTCGTCGGATTCTACTGAAGAGGCACCTTACTAAGCCTCTTTTGTACCGAATAGGGCAGAAACTGTGGTAATTAAGATACTGTCCTGTCCAGGTAGGTTTTCTATAAATAGATCTTTTTATTGACCCGCAAGCCGTCGACTAAGCAATATGTCTAGGAAAGATAAACAATTGTCTTCCTCTTCTACAGATGTAAGTGATATGCTATTCTGAACTTCATTCATTCGATTTAAAATTGAGGTGGCAGAACAAGGCTTATCACTGATGACTACGATATCATCTACATACCTTCTATAAAGTGGCACATTTTCGATTAAATCTTCCGATAAATTCTCAATGTACGACATATAAATATCTGCTAAAAGGGGCCCTAACGGACTGCCCATAGCAACACCATCAACTTGGCGGAAACAGTCACCTTCAAATGTAAACCTAACATTGTTAGTACATAGAAGTAATAAATCTTTTAAGTAAGATATAGGGAACGGGATGAAAAAATTGTTTGTGGAAATATAATCACACAAAATGTCAACTGTTTTGATCAAAGGCACATTAGTGAATAACGAGTTTACATCAAAAGAGTACATATTCTTGTTCATAATATTAATATTACTATCATCAAGACAAATTACGTTTTCTTATTGCTTTATCTAAATTCATAAAGGGAACTAATTGTTTTAAATTTTTAAAGAGAAGGCTCCCTCCACACACTATCAAAAGGTTAAATGAACTTGTTAACCTAAGGTGTAAAATTATCGTCGAACGTAACACTTTGGAATTTTATGAATTATGTATTAAAAATCATTCTTTCCCGAGGCAATTTTATAAAACTTTGAAATTCAGTAAATTACAACCAAATATCTCTAATCTTGTTCGTCTTACAAAGTCACATATCGAAAATGTTAAACAAACCTTACAAGGACTACTTGTTCTTCATACCGATGCGTCGCTTATTTTATCTGAATTATCAATAATATGCCACATGAAATTTCTTCAGTTTTGTAAAGACGTTACTCAGAAAACGAAGACGAATATACAAAATAAATTGAAGAGTTCAATCGATGATCGAAACCGCGTAGATGTCTTCCCGGTGAATCCTGATAAGTACGTTACAAATCTTTCTGATATTACTCTATCTACTCATCAGAAAGAAGCTTTATCCCATATGATGTAAAATCGTTATTCACTAATGTGCCTTTGATCAAAACAGTTGACATTTTGTGTGATTATATTTCCACAAACAATTTTTTCATCCCGTTCCCTATATCTTACTTAAAAGATTTATTACTTCTATGTACTAACAATGTTAGGTTTACATTTGAAGGTGACTGTTTCCGCCAAGTTGATGGTGTTGCTATGGGCAGTCCGTTAGGGCCCCTTTTAGCAGATATTTATATGTCGTACATTGAGAATTTATCGGAAGATTTAATCGAAAATGTGCCACTTTATAGAAGGTATGTAGATGATATCGTAGTCATCAGTGATAAGCCTTGTTCTGCCACCTCAATTTTAAATCGAATGAATGAAGTTCAGAATAGCATATCACTTACATCTGTAGAAGAGGAAGACAATTGTTTATCTTTCCTAGACATATTGCTTAGTCGACGGCTTGCGGGTCAATAAAAAGATCTATTTATAGAAAACCTACCTGGACAGGACAGTATCTTAATTACCACAGTTTCTGCCCTATTCGGTACAAAAGAGGCTTAGTAAGGTGCCTCTTCAGTAGAATCCGACGAATATGCACTGAAGACACGCTTGATGAAGAAGAAAGAATATTGACACAAACTCTGGTTGATAACAATTATCCAGAAAAGTTCATCAGGAGATATAAAGTAGTCAGAACACCAAGACCCACTCTCCAACTCGCCCCTAAGAAAGACGTGTACATCAAGCTACCCTATATGGGACATCAAAGCAGCTTGATAACTAGACAAAGGCTGAACGCTGCTGTTAAAAAGACTTTTTATGCAGCTAATATCGTAATAATAGAGAATGTAAAGCCATTATATCTATCTAAGCCCTTCGAACATGCGAAAAATGACGTCAAATCCCACTGTATTTACCAATTTGAATGTACGTGTGGACACACATACATAGGGAGGACTCATCGATCTCTGCAAGTAAGGGCTTCAGAGCATATTCCAAAATGGCTCCAGAAACAAATGGAATCATCAGAACCTATTAACGGTGAGAACAGGAGACCTAGCTCTTCTATTGCGAAACATATTATAGAGACAGGTCATAAAATTGATGTTAACAGATCTTTTAAACCTATCTATAAAACGTGTTTGGGGCGTATCCTAAAGTTTGTAGAAGCCCTAGCAATTAGAAAGTTCAAGCCACCTTTATGCGTTCAAAAACAATTTGTCATCACATTAAACCTTCCTTGGTAAATTTTGTTTTGATACCATAGCAGATGTACTATTACCTCTGCTATTTGGTTTAGTGGTCTTCATTTTTATTTTTTGACCTTGAATATGTCCTTTTAACTTGACCTAAGTCTATTTTTCTCACCTCTTACCTCTTTATTAATTTTTTATATATATATTCCTATGACAAGTCCGTGTGTGATCAGATTGTTCGAAATGTGTTGCGCAAATACATTACACGATTCAGACAAATTACGTCTTCTGATTGCTTTATTTAATATTATTGGTACTAGATGATAAACATTTCTACACAGGACAGTAACATTAGTTCACACATAATTTGAAAGTTAGCATAACGGGACTAGTTAGTTAATGAACAAAAATAAGCATAGTTACTAGACAGAATATATAAGTATATATTTAATCACTCCTTAAGGACTCCCGTTGCTTTCTTTTTCGTTGATGTTGTTTGTCTTTTTTTTTCTCTCACCATTTTAGCTTCCATTTGACTTTTTCAATGAGAATGAATAATGTGGATGTTCGACCATTTACAATGACAAATGATCTGCAAACATTATTGGTCCCGTATCTTTCAGTTGCCCAGTTAATAACGAATTAACTTTCCCCGCGACGCAACCTGGATTACATTTGTGGAATATACTCTTATACCAATGGAAAGGTATCAATTTGTAATACAACGTCACGATTCGTTCTTATTACCCAATTTGGATATAAATCAAAAATGAGATTCGGAATTACTTCAAGCTTTATTTTTTCCCAAGTATTATTAATCCATCCAAAACTTACTTGGGTTTTTTTGTTAATGCGAAGTCAATATTCCTATATTTCATGATGTGCTCCATTGAATGACTGGTTATCATATTGTTCCCACAAACCAAAGACAGAAACGTCAGCAACCATGTAATTTAACTATAAACCAAATTTATGAAATTTAAATAATGCTTATCCATGCCTGTACATTTGATGTGTCCTACACAGGTAGGAAAAAATATGTATTTTATTAAAACATCATTATTAAGTATGATTGCTAATCGTATATGTAATGTATCATATTGATGATGCCTGTAAACTGGCGTCCCTCATGTACAAAATGAGAATATACTGTTATTATAATAATTTCTGAATCCATGTTTTTCATAACGACTTCAGGTTATGCACAGAAATTTTGTATAATATAATTCTGAAATGATGCAAGTAGACAAATTATTCAGTGTTAAAAGGTCAACTGTTTATTGTATTGTATTGTTAGACAAGAGTGAGAGCAGAGTTCAGAATTTGTCAAGAAACAGAATCGATTCGACCCAGTGAACAAGGTCGAAGAGCAGAGTTGATGTTATAAATAATATGAAGGAAGCTAAAGGCAAAATTATGGCACACATACACACACACACAAATATATAAGCAAATTTGATAAATTAGTAGTGAGTTGAACTCACTGAGTGAAAATCGAAATTAAGTGAAATGTTACCCAACAGAATTCAGAATGTAAGAAAGAACACACACACACACTATCTTTCTGTATACAAAGTTTGGTTTGAAATCTATTCACTGAAAACTCTTTTCAAATCAATTCAACTCCTGTTCTAAAAGTAACTTTTGTCATTGTTTCGCATGTTTCGCAGTGCTAGCCTGTGCTTGAGAGATGGTCACAACAACGGTTAGAACCAGTTCGAAAAATGTCAGCAGTTCATACTTTTAGGGATTCTTCCCAAATTTTACAAGAACTAGGTTAACTGAATATTTCAGACAAACGCCTCATTTCATACGCCAATAGTTAACTGTTTACGTATTATGGTCTAAAAACAACAGTATTATCACTGTGTTTGCACGTCTTTCAATGCTATCGTGTACTCTATAGTAAAGTAATTTCACCTCTCTCAGATTACAAAACACATGTAAATCAATCTCAGTGTAACTAATGCTCAGATGGGAATAAGTAATGCATATCTCACACATACATTTTTACATACTCTAATCCTAACCGTGGAACCTGAGGAAGATGTTACGTGTTATATCAACACATATATTAAGTCCTACGGAAATAAGTGTATTAGAAAAGGGACTAAATTTCAATGTATCAGTAGACAAGCTGAAACCTGAAGATGTCATCCCTAAAATAGAAATAGCTTTAAGTCGGATAGACAAAACAGCGGCTGAGGAAGTACGAGCACAATGTGCACTTACATTAAAACAACAAAAATGTGGAAAGCCTAACCTGAGAAAACAAGAGATAGAAGACCTGAAACACCTTAAGAATAACAAGGATATAGTTATCACAAAGTCAGACAAAGGAAATGCAACAGTAGTATCAGAAAAATCAGACTATTTGGACAAGGTAAATACTCACATACAAACAGGACCATATGAGGAAATTAATAAATCAATAGACACAGTTATGAATAAAGTTAAGAAATCCACAGCGGACCTTATACGCCGAATGAAGCCGTTCCTAACTGAGTCTAAGTGGTTTTATTTAATGCCAAAGACTAATAACCCCAGTAGGATGTATGGTGTTGTTAAAGTTCATATGTCAGGATACCCTATTAGGCACAGTGGTTAGGACTCTCGCCGACCATGCACATGGTCCGAGGTTCGAGCCCACGCCGACGCACACCTGATATCTATGGTCGGCCTGCAAAATTTGGGCTACCGATATCATATGCTGAAAATTCCATACTTGTACCAAAAATACAGTGTGGAATCAAGCTGTAATCAAAAATATAGTTGATTTTAGAAATTCACCTACTTATGAGTTAACTAAATATTTAGCCATGGTATTAAATCCCCTAAAAATCCACTCGAAATCTAGACTAACTAATTCTTATGAACTAAAACACAGATTAGATAATTTAAAATTAGATAATGAAGAGAAAAATGGTTAGTTTTGACATTGTCAGTTTATATACACGTATACCAATAAATATGGCTATAGAGGCAGTCAGAAACGAACTCATTTCTGACCATGAACTCGAACTTAGGACAAAAATGCCACTTGAGGACATAATGCTGGGAGTGCAGCTTTAAATTTAATTTAAATTCCAAGGGAAAATATACAAACAAACTGAGGGAATTGCCACGGAATCACCAATATCCCTGGTTGTAGAAGATATATTCATGGATAGGTGGGAAAAGATAGCGATTGAAACATTCACCCCACCCCAAAAGTATGGTGGAGGTATGTAGATGACACATTCACTGTACTTAGAACACAGAATATAGATAGATTTTTCGAAAACATCAACTCGAAGGTAGGGGCAATTCAATTCACTTATGAATTGGAAAGTCAGGAAGGGGAACTTCCAATGTTAGATTGCAACGTAAAAAGGAAAGAAGATGGGAAGCTAAACACTAGTGTTTACGGAAAACCCACACATACAAACAAATATTTGGATTTCCGATCATCCCATCCTATGTCAGTAAAAATAGGATTAGTGAAATGTTTAAATGACAGCACAAAAACTAAGTAGTACCAAGGAAAATCTAAGACAGGAAGTTATACACATAAAAGAAGCCTTGAAACGTAATAATTACCCAGATAAATTAGTCAGGAAATATGTAAGGAAATGTAAAACTAAATAATGACAGTAGCGATACTGATAATAACAATAATAATGATAATAATAATAATAATAGCAATAATGATAATATTAATTTTAATGACGATACCAACAGTAAGGAATCTAAAGCATCAGTAGTAATTCCATACAAAGAAGGAACCTCGGAAGCCTTACGCAGAATTCTTTAAAAGGCAAGAATAAAAGTAATTGGCATTCAAACCAACTACAAACTCAATTAGAAACAAGCTTTGTCGGTTAAAGGATCAGTCCTATGGAGCCTTCAAAACAAAACAATTTAGTTTATCTAATGCCCTGCTGGAATGATTGTCAGGTCAAATGCATAGGTCAAACTAGTAAAACAGGGGCAGTCAGACTAACCGAACATAAAAACCTAGGAAAATCTAAATTGGTTGACCCAAATAAAATAAGAAATCTAGAGAATAGTTTAGCAATAGCATTACATGCAATCATACACAACCATACAATACAATGGGATAGGATGACAGTTTTAAAATCTAATATCACAGGGTATAAGGAGAGATTGATAAAAGAAGCTTTGTTTATCGAATCAGCTGAAATACATGTAATAGGAATGATTCATCACCTATCCCTCATATCTGGAAAATTTTAATGTGGTTGTGTTCTCTGAGCCGGATGGTTAATTTGCGAAGTTTTCATCACCCTACTAGGTGATATCTTCAGAGCATACTTCAATTTG
>CALYDD020000003.1:0-53092 GCA_944472135.2 Trichobilharzia regenti | reverse complement strand
AAACTATTGAAATATATAATTATTATTTATTTATTGACATCAACTACTACTCCGGGAGAATTAATTACAACTACAGAAATAGAAACGTTACTTCATTGGCATGAATGAAGCTAGCTAGCTAGCTAGCTTACTAACCTTACATCTCATGATAATTTTATAGGTAAAGACAGCTAGCTATAGGTGTAGGTGTGAGAAGGGGTGCCGTCAACTAACAATTGTACAAATCCTCATCCAACCAGTTGTAGTAAAATGCTGCATGTTAAATAATCCACACACACACACACACACAGACGCACAAAACAGGGAAACTCACAGAATCCTTCGAAGAAGAAGAAGAAGAAGAAGACAGGAGTAAGAAAAGGCAGGCAGGCTGTCTAGCTGGCTAGCTGGCTGCCTACTATCTCCAATGAGGCCGAGCAACGAAGAGACAGGCATCAAACGGATCCATACCAAAAACAATTTGATGACCTGCATTTCGCCGATGATATATACAACATATATGCATCCATATACAACTGAGAAGCATCATTTCAACCACAGAAGGACGGAATCGAAGAGGCACGCAGGCAGGCAGGTCGGAAGGATATGAAAGCGTGGATCTGGAAAGTCAGCAAGGCAAGCTTTCATTACTCGATATGAACAAACTGCAGACCTTCATCAACAGCTGCAACAACTGCAAAACTTTGCTCAAGATCACATGGCCGGCTGGCTGGCCGACCGACCAGGAAATATCAGCAACAGGGAGGGAGGGAGGGAGGCAGGAATGGATCTCTCTCAATGAACCAACCAACCGATCAACCAGCCAACAGGAAGCATTTGTACAACAACAAGTAGGCAGGAAGAAATCCAGTTGGTGGATTTGCTATACTCTGAGAAAACAAGCCATCATCAAGTGATTGACATCCATCAAACGCCAGCCAGGCCATGGTTCCAGTGAAATTCCTTGATGATGTCCATGCGTTTATTAATAATAAACGAAGTTATTTGTTTAGAAGATTGAACGTTCCTCGGAACTGGTAGATAAGTATGGATAAACAAACATTTAGTTAGCTTGAAAATTGTTCGATGAAGTTCGTGTAATATAAATTTGAAGAACGCCGCTTCCGAATCCTTCAGCTTTTATCAAGCAAATACAAAGTTTCTTGATTTTGTATCTCACGCTTTAATACAATTTCACAGTACTCAGTTGAATTTTTCTATAAATGAGTGGGTTAATCAATAATCATGAAGTGAAAATTATCATTTTTTTTAAATGTTAATAAATAAGAGAAACGTAAGTTCAATTTACATAAAGTTATATGAATAAGGCATTCAAAAGAGTAGTATTACGAGGTGATGTCAACATTTTGTAGTTTCTTTACAATCGTATCACATTTAGCATGCTTCAGAACAATAAAATGTATGAAAAATTACTCACTTGTATATTAGACATAAGTATTCACTAATAACCGATCATGCTTTAGCAGGTCAAGTTGTCAGTCCATGGTAGATGAAGGCTAAAGTCTTTTGGTTTTTCTACATATTGTTTGGGATACACATTGTGCTGATAAAACAAATGCAGTTTACAAAATGTAAACCTCAATGGTATCATTTTCTTATCATATGCTTGATTAACCTTGCCATCAGGGATATCATTTTAAAGTAGTAATTTATTTACAGTGAACACTTCTTACTTCAAATACTTCATAAATGAAATCTGACCAAAAACAATTGATAATAACTTTACAGGTAATTTAGTTGAGTAATAGAAATTTTCTGTCTAATAGTGAGAGCTATAACGATGTTATAGTTATGTAAGATACCAAGACGATAAACTATTTCTATGCTGCACAAATATGTGGATCTTTTAGGAATGAATTTCCTGCATAAAATAGAATGTAGATATGTAACAACAGAAGACAAGATCCAGGCAACACATCGTTTTATTATGGAAATCAACACGTATTTATATATATTTCACAAACATTATTATAGCTTATTCAAGTAGACAAACGCAGTCTTCTGATTGGTTGTTTCGGGTAACCATCGAAAAGTAGAGCCAGGTATCTGCTAATCATATTTGCCCACGTTAAATTTGCTGTGATTGGTTGTTGAATCAGCCTTGCTCATAATTTCTCACGGCCAATATTAGTGACCTAGACATTGACGTAGATTAATGTCTACCAATCGGCTAGCAGCCTGCTCTGACCACAGATATAGTTGTTGAACTTTGCAATAAAACAATAATTAAATACAATAACTACAGGTCATCAAATTGTAATTTAACTTACACATGGTAATGAGCCCAGGAAGTGAAATTGATCTATGGAATTTCAATTTAATGAATGTGTTTTCACTTTGCGAAAGTATTTATTATTATTAAAATCCAAATATCACTTTGATGGTCTGTTTTACCAAAGATATCGGTGAGTATCACTTTGATCAATCGTCAGTTAACTGTAAGGAGTATTATCACCTTATTTAACTTAATCATTTTTAAATAAGATTTTGTAAATATGTCTTACTTTAATTACACGACGTTTGCTGATATCTGCCACTTTTTGAGTTAATAATTTACGATTATCTCATCTGTCACTAAATTCCTTCCTAATACACTCAAAATATGCAGGACATTCGTTTAAATGTTTCGACCTTTCAACCTTAAGTGCCTACAGTAAATAATACTGAATCAATGATGTGTAAACAGCTTTGGAAACCGGTTGTCACTGATATACGTACTAGAATATATAAATATATATACATGTATAGGTCCCCTTTCAAACGTTATTTGTGATGTCATCTCATTTATGTAACTTCCTATTCATTTTTCGCTTACTATATATAACTAGTGTATATTTGAATTTTATGCATGATAAGTGGTCATTTGCTTGTACCCAGCTGGCTAAGTGGAAACGGATCATATATTTCATGTGATTTTTAAAAATCATAGCGACATATCAAAGAACCGTACACACATTATTATTATTTTTTGTGCCAATTAATCCAGAAACGTTTATCACTATCAAATAATCGAAATTTACATTCACTGTATGATAAATGTATAATGAGGGAAATATTTTGCAGATTAAATTATAACTCTTACTATGAAAACAATATGCACAGCGTCGTTTTAACTTTGAAAAAACTACTTTCTTTGTAAACAGACAGGTGTAAACGTAAGTCACGGGTTTTACCCATGCATATTTCACTGCACCTTTCTCTCGTACAATACCAGGGCATTTTAGATTCAAACAATTTAATCACTGGATAATTTTTTTCCATTTTATTTAACTCCTACATCAAAGATATTTTCCCCTAGAAGATGAATGGAAATAAGTAGTACCCATAGTCATAAAACCTAAGCTTATAGTTTCTAACCACTTGTCATCAAGCATTTAACAAATTTTCACTTTGCAGTATAGAGCAGTATGAGATTTAAGTTAAGTTGGAGAATAGTGAAACACAGAATAATTGAAATACCTTCTGCAATAACACTCCTGAATATTCTCCAGAGAAAACTTTAAAAATATTCTTTTAAATTAGGTGTTAACTTATTACAGCTGTTTTGTTTTTCAACAAGTCAAAAGTTGCAAAATGCATCGCAAAGAGAGGAAAAAAATGACACCTAATAAATGCAGATTACACCGAATTTTGTTTGCTATCATCACCTACCCAGGCATATTTCATCCTCCAATGATTATGTGTATATTCGTATATTCGAGTCATAAACATGAAAATGCCAGCATAGAATAAATGGAAAATTCAATGTGTGTAAAATTGAGAAATAAGAGAAGAATGAAGGATCGGATGGTTAATCTTTAATGTGTTTTCTTCCACAGAATCACGTGGTTATGTAAGTTTTATTTTTCACTATGACTCAAGTTGAATTTTGGATATGGATTGTCGTCCTAAGACATAGTAAAATAAGCACTGAAGATTTTGACAATCTGTAAAATGACAGCTTCGCAATTACATCACATTAACCGCCTCAGAGATGCAAACATTATCAAAGACATTTATGAGCATAAGATTGTTGGAAGCAATCGGCAGGAAACCTTAGACCTAGGTTTCGTACTAGTTGGCACTCATCATCAAGGCGATGCTGCGACCTCGAAGGAACTCATGTCCCTTCTCAGATTCGAACCCACATCATCCGTTGCTGCGGTCAGAAACGTTACCACTGAGCTATTCAGGCTTGCAATTGTCCCTTTGCAGGACTGTATATGGGTGTTTTTGTTAGCCACTAGTCATTTACTAGTGTGATTTATCTAGCCCTATCTTTGTGAAGACTGAATTCTCTCAGTCAACCTTGCAATGTGGGCAACGTGCTAGGTGACTAGATATCACGGTGCACTTTGAATTGTGCAGATACGCCCTGCTGATGAGTGCCAACCAGCACGTAACCTGGGTTCAAATCTTCCTACTGATGGCGTCCAACCATCTATTAACAACAATTCAAAGTGCACCATGATGGCAAGGCACTCAGTATGGTGACTAGATCGCAAGCTTGACTGATACAATTCAAATGATTAAAAACGCCCATCAAAATTTTCAAAAGAATGGATACTGAACAAAGAGTACTCTTTTCGGCAAACTCATCATCGGGCTCTACATTTATACATACATTATACTGAATGAATGAATTAGTTCTATGGACGGCATTAATGTTTAAATTGCAGCAAATCTATAATATTGATAGATTACAAATGAATCGCATCAACATAAAATAAGCTGAATGTCAGAAGAATTAGGAAGCATAATATTACAAATCCATGAGTTTATAGCTTCTACTGAAGGCCAGGGCAATAGTAAGGGCTGGACTTGCTTCTTTTGGACACAGAGTGCTGGTTGCTTGAGGCGAATCTCAATAACCTCTGCTGTTTGGAGACTGTGGTGCTTCGATGTTTTTGGCAATTTATTTGGCACCCGGTATAATATAGAGAAGCACTCATCTACGCTGGCTTTGGGGCCTGTTTGCACTAGATGCTCCAATATCGAACTGTTAATAGTTTTCACTACACCTTTACTTAGCCATGCTGAGAGATGTTCTAGAGCACGAAAAATCAAGTTCCTAGAGCAACGGACAATATAACTCGCTCGACCAAAAGTGCAGTTGAATTAATAGATACATTTAGAAATATCGTTCATAACACTAATTCATTCATTCACTATAGTGTATGTATAAATATAGAGACTGATGATGAACTTATCGAAAAGAGTACTCTTTGTTCAGTATCCATTCTTTTGACAGAAGTCAGTCTGCACCGAAGATAGGACTAGACACATTACACTAACTAAAAACATTTATTAGCAATTTAATTGAGGTTTTGATTGACCCCTCGATTGATTGCACCGAAGTGCTCGGTCTCAGGTTTACATGTCTGTCGGCTTCTTGTGCAGATGCTTCGACGATATCTGGGCATTTAATATTTAATTGGTGGATAATAACTAGCAGTGGAATCCAGAATGCGCGTTTCGTCCTTGGCATTCGTCAACTGGATGTACCTGTATTTCTCAATGAGTGATGATGTTCCCTTCGAGGCTCGAACCCATCACCCATAATTTCAAATGCCAAAGCGTTACCCACTACACCCATTGGGCGACGAGAGCCACCTCTTGTTCAACGAGTCTCAAATAGGACGAAATGTGCATCCTGGATTTCACTGCTAGTCACTGTCCATTAATTGAATGCTAAGTGCCCAGGCATCGTCGAAGCATCTGAACAAGAAGCCAACAGACATGTCAACCAGAGACCGAGCAATTCTATGCAATCCATCGACAGGAAAATCTCAAATTAAATAAAATTAATATGACCCGTTGCACAAGAGTAGGCTCTCGTGGCCCAAGTGGTCTAGTTAATAACGCTTTGGCGTTTGAAACTATGGGCATAGGGTTCAAGCCTCAGTGAGAACATCATCACCCACTGAGAAATGCAGCTACATCCAGCTGACGAGTCCCAAATATGCCGAAATGCGCACGCTGGATTCCACTGCTAGTCACCATTCACCAATTAAATTTATTACTAATTTCCTAAAAGATTTTGACACCAAATATCACTTTGATGGTCTGTTTTACCAAAGATATCGGTGAGTATCATTTTGCTCAACAAAGTCTAAAATCCATCATTTGGTATATTAAGTGAACAAATACAAAAACATACTGCAAAGACGGATAAAATAACGTAGTTCGATTTATTGAGGCCAATCAAATGTCAAATAATCTGGTCATTTTATGAGTACATGATTAGGTTAAGTCGTTTAATCAATACATTTATAAAGCAATGACTAGTTGTCATATTTATTTCTGCATACATCTTCCATCATTTATGAATTATTTTTGAGCACAACATGCATTGAAACAAAACAGTGTGTAGTATATTTGAGATGTTTTTATCATTTCAAGACTTAATGAAGGTAAGCCAATATTTATCAGAAAAATGTACTACATTCGTATTCCTCAAAATAAATAAAGTTATCATACCTCAGATATTCACAGTGACTGATTGATAAGAACGAAGCTTGAACATAATTATGTGTGGAATCATTCCGTAATACCATTTGTTGATAATGTGCATTTCTAAAAATTGTTTGTTGCTGATTCTTATCTAATTCAAAGCGCCATGAAGACACTGATGAGAAGTCGTTCACAAATTTCACTCCGAGTATACTTCACGCAGATAAACTAGTAACCCCAGTGGTATCAAGAAAATGGGACTATATGAAGTTAAAAGCAGAACATTTCAGTTAAAACAGATTCCATTCCAGTCTAAGTTTTTGCTTATCAGAGAAAACTAAACTTAACAACTTCAACATATAAATTAACCTTTTCTACAATTATTCTTCCATAATTTTTCTCAAGGTATTTCAACGATGACAAGGTGTGTTGAATTACTTGCTAGACAGCAAGCCTCGTTAAATATCATTAAATCAAAACTCTTTACTTAACTGACTTTCTCCAGCATTCATAATACCTCAAAGCTACCTGATATACGTATTTGTTTTGGTTTCAGAGTAATCACTTACAATGCCTTACTCAACTGGTTGCAATTTTCGTTTACGCGCAAATTCATTTGAAAACATTCATCGTCATTGCAAATTTTCATAAATAATGTTAAAACTTTTCTTTAATATAATATTTGATCAATGATTCAAGTGTCTTTTCTATGTGTGCGGGTGCTAGACGTTTGTGACGAGTATCAGTAATTTACTTCACCTATCCTTGAGTATCACCATATTAAACTGGAAAGTTAAAAGGCTTACAAATGCTTCTCAACATAAAATCAAGTCATTAAATTTAGACAGAGGAACGCTTATTCTATGCTCCAATATCTCTTACACCTTGTTTATTTTAGTATCTTTTTGTTGCTCTGGATTATCATGCTTTCTTGGTTTCCAAATGAAGTTCATTTTTCGTAGCTCTGACGTTTATTTCTTTCACGCAATGAACCTTTGCAGTAACTAATGGGGAACTATACCTCTACTTCCCCCAGGTACGTATTAGGCAGCAGCATCCTGCAGAGACTAAAAGGTGCTCTTGTTGTCAAAGTCCACCTGAAACAATGAGATTTAGGAAAAGTAAGCCATGTCAGTGTCAAATCTCAACTTTATATAGAGTGTACAAAAACAATCAAATATCTACCTCATGGACTGCAAAACAGCTAGAGATGATCTTGGTGGTGAAGTAACAATATCGACAGAGCAGAGTGGATCAAGTTTCTTCTAGACGTAATTTAACAGCTTTATAGTGGTACCATATTTCAGTTGATCCACAATGGAGAATTAAGCGATCAATTTGCTTTTAGCTTTACCTTCTCTTATATAACAAACAGCTAAACCAGAGCATGACTGGTTTTGTTAATGACTACATAACCATTCTTCAAAATCCTAACTCATTTTGATGGCATAGGTATTTATCTCACTCCTACACTTTTGACAGTGCCTTAATCCAACTTCACTTTCAGTTTCTTTGAGAGTGGAAAGCGTTTCTTTGGTTTTGCAGAGTGATTACCTATCACTGTTTCTGTTTGAAGGTAAATAAAAAGAATGACTCGGAAAGCGTTTCAGTATTAAACCAATCTAAAGTTAAACATGTGGTGAATTCGAATTAAAAATGGACAATTCTTGTGTATTCATGGTTTAGCCGGAACCCGTCAGTCCGCAACACCATTTTTGAAATTTACTGTCAGTAATCTGCTGATGGGATGAGAAGCTAGTTATTTGATTACATTGGTTACATTTTCGAGACAAAAGAAATGCTTTTTAGATAAGGTAAATGTCTTTTATGTGGTTGTATCCTCTGAGCTAAGATTTTCAATTACAAAGGCATGGACTTCTGAAATGTATTTTATGTTGAATCAGCATTACTACCATTCGTTTTATCATTATTTCAGGAGAAGTCTTTACGTCAGTTCAACATCTTTTATTCGTGCCTAGTGAGGGATAAACTGTTATCGACCGACTGACTGAAATCTTAAATTTTATTGATACTTTTTCAACTTTCTTCAACAAGCGAACCACGGTAAACTATTCACTTGACCATCTACGTTACTTACACTAATTATGTAACACGCCAACCTGAGACTGAAATGTGGTGCTTTTATTGCTTCATATTCGATAGTCTCATGCTTAAGTTCAACTACAAATCATATGATTTTTCAATGATTACGTTTGCTTGTTACAAACAATAACTTTAACGACACAAGTATAAGTTAACAAAGATAGAAAAATACTAATTACGGATACTTGTGTCAATGAATACCCCACCGTTGATTTCTAAATATTCCTCGTTCCTCAGTATTACTTCCTTTGTGTGACACAATCATATTCATATTAATTAGAATAGTTGTAATAATAACTATTTTTATGTCAACTCACTGAGTGCAGAATATCTCTAGACCATTTAGCGTCATCAGAAAAATCAATAATGTTCCATGTACCGCTTACTTGGTCAGCCTATGCCTCAAATGCAACACTATAGTGACAAGCAAGCAAATGTATAGAGCTGATCTCTAACTGAAATGCAATTTGTTTTCACCATTCAACTTTGATTGTCATAATACACTTAAGACAAACAACAGGGTAAATATTCTAAAGCAAGCACACACAGATGTTGGATATAATTTATTTTGATGCACAATGCATTTTAGCTGACGCTCTACTAAATTGTTCATCTAGAAATCGTATTTACTGTTAATCGTCAAATTAAAACAGTGCTAATATTGCTCGGTTGCTACTTTTAAGATAACCGGGTGAAGCGTTCACAGTTATTCCAGCTTTCATTCCAATAAAACACCTTTGAGTTTGTCGACATAGGAAACTTCATTTACACAGTGAGCATGAAGTCTTGATATGTTTTCACAATACAGGTAAGTTTTCAATCTCAGCCATCGTTTATGAGCTTTACCATGTATGGAGTACCACACCACGCATACAATTCTGCTTAACATCCATGTGAAACCGGTTTACAGAGTCCAATAACGTGTAACTAACCAATTATCAATGACAATGTTCGCCGTTTGATTAGTAATATTAGCGATTTCATCGTGAGAAATTGATTCCTATTGTTTGCCTAACAATCCTTTAGAAATATAACACTCACATATGTTAGCATTGATAATTACAGATGTAAAACTCTCCGAATATGATCATAATACGACCAAACAATTGGATAGGGAATGAGCTACTTATCTTGTCTATGATAAAATTATCCAACGTAGGTGTCGATTGTTCGACTACTAGTGCGTGCCAATCATATTATAACATCTAAAAACCTTAATCCCAGCAGTTGATGTTTCCAATTTTCCATTAGAAATACCATAAATGTCTTTTTTTTTTTTTTTTTTTTTTTTTTTTTTTTTTTTTTTTTTTTTTTTTTTTTTTTTTTTTTTTTTTTTTTTTTTTTTTTTTTTTTTTTTTTTTTTTTTTTTTTTTTTTTTTTTTTTTTTTTTTTTTTTTTTTTTTTTTTTTTTTTTTTTTTTTTTTTTTTTTTTTTTTTTTTTTTTTTTTTTTTTTTTTTTTTTTTTTTTTTTTTTTTTTTTTTTTTTTTTTTTTTTTTTTTTTTTTTTTTTTTTTTTTTTTTTTTTTTTTTTTTTTTTTTTTTTTTTTTTTTTTTTTTTTTTTTTTTTTTTTTTTTTTTTTTTTTTTTTTTTTTTTTTTTTTTTTTTTTTTTTTTTTTTTTTTTTTTTTTTTTTTTTTTTTTTTTTTCTTAAGAATTGACAGCTCAGGGGATCACATAAATTACGGAATCACTCAACAATTCATCTACATAGAACACAGATGAATCAAAATATTCAGGAACCAGCATTCTTGCAAAAATTGTCTCTCAGAGCCTGTTTTAATCACTTAGGTATTAATTATTCTGCAGGTTGCCACGACTAAAATTGAATAAAAATTTCAAAGAATCTTTAGTTACTGGCATGGAATTTGTGGATCCATCTGGTTTGCTTCGTTTTTCTCAGTTGGTTGCTCATGGATTTAGCGAAGTTATTCGTAGGTCGGTCGATACTGCAAGTAGGGGAAGGTAACGGCTCGACATGCGCAACAGGCGTCCTAGGCATTGTAGCAGATTTATTTTCACATCCACGAGGCCTGAATTACCCACATCAATTTGAACTCCACTGTTAACACTGATGTTATTCACTATAACGTATCACTCAAATGTTAAAGAGTAATCATGTCCTTAGTTCGATATCAAGATATCAAGTATACGCCAGAAACGGTGGTAGATATTAGAAACAACACGAACGTTAGGAATCCGTGCTGAGATATTATCAGCAATCAATCCATTAGGGTTGATACAACTTGCCAAATATTTCAGGTGAACAACATGCTATGCCAATTCAAAGCCTGTTTTTATGCTAGGAGTCAGTACAGGACAGTCTTTTGGTATCATCTTACATGTGACAGGAGCGAATTGCATGTCAAACATTCGAAAATCCCTGCTTAAGAGCTTCAGAAGACGCCGTATTTCACCAAATCTCCAGCTGTGCAGTCTAAGTCAAGGAAACTGTTCCCTGGTGGGACGTGGTTGCCTAAAGCCAGATAGTATCAGTCTCATTACTATATCCATGACAAAATGAAACATATATAGGGGAAATAGTTGTCATCAATTTAGATGATAAATCTATGTAAGATGCACTATAATTAATTTAGGTCAACTACTCGCTTTTACAAATGTCTTAGTTTTGATGATTAATATCGAGAAATTTACAAAAGCAGAACTATGAGTGAATATGTATTCATCACAGTTATATCTCAAAGTGTTTAAAAAGATGAGTAATTTAGTGTAAATAAGAAGGCACGCGTCAAATGCTATCAGGCTTTGAGAAAACAATTCGTGAGGTTGTGAAATTCGTTTAATGTTTATGCTGAGTTTTATACTTAGCCTATGCAGCTAGTCATTAGTTTATCAACTCAGTGTTTAAAACATGAACAATCTATTAGTTCTTTTAATGAATTTCAGCAACACAATAAGACGTAGTTTATCTGAAACGTGTAATGTACTGCCGCTCAAACACGTACTTTTCATACACAGTTTTTATAGAAGGCAAGGAGGCATAAATAATTACAATACAGGTCAGATTGTTTACAGGTCAAGGTCACGAGTAAAAGGTAGTGAGACGGAAAAGGTGTTGGTAAGAAAGATAAAATGAGAAAAAACAAGGCAAAGAAGGGGGTGAAAATATTATGAAGTAAATTGATCCTTGATTCTAAATTTAATTACCAAGCCAGGTTTAAGGTGATAACAAATAACCTTTGGACACATAAGACAGGTTTAAGTCTTTTTATGACTAGAGCTTTAATGAATTTGAGTGTGTGGCCCAACTTTGTTTTATATATATGCTTAAGGGCATTATTGAAATCAACCTCTAAAATATGCTTCGCTATAGATGATATTGAACATCTATTTCTGGGGTCACTTATGTCTGGAGATTTCATTTGTTGTTGCAGCCAATTTGGAATGTGTTCTGTAGCCCTAACCTGCACAGACCGATAAGTCCTCCTTATGTACGTGTCTCCACACATACATTTAAATTGATAAACACAGTGGGATGTGACACTATCGTTCGGATAATGTGAGGGTTACTAGAACAGCATAGTTCTCGTTTTCTGTATGAAGATAAGTTTAGCTGCATAATAGGTTCTATTAATTGCGGCTTTGAGTCTTTGTCTAGTGAATAGAATTTGTTGATCACCTATGAACGGTAAGGATATGTAAACATCCTTTTTGGGAGCCGACTGGATTGGTAAAGGTCTATGGTTGACACTCTCGTAACGTCTAGTAAATCTCAGTGGGTAATTATTACCCAACACTAAGACTTAAACCTGTCTTGTTTGTCCAAAAGTTATTTGTTATCACCTTAAACCTGGCTTAGTAATTAAATTTAGGATCAAGGACCAATTTACTTCATAACATTTTCACCCCCTTCTTTGCCTTGTGTTTTCTCATCTTATCTTTCTTACCAACACCTTTTCCGTCTCACTACCTTTTACTCGTGACCTTGACCTGTGAACAATCTGACCTGTATTGTAATTATTTATGCCTCCTTGCCTTCTATAAAAACTGTGTATGACAAATACGTGTTTGATCAGCACGTTCGAAAGGTGTTGCTTCAATACATTACACGTTTCAGATAAACTACGTCTTATTGTGTTGTCGAAATGAACAACCAACTTGTGTTTTCTAAGGCTAAATAAGACAGTATAAGGTATTAGCTGGATTGTTCCTAGACTGATAATTTTTTTTATTATCGCACCTATTTTAGTACCACCCTACAGAATTCACATGAGAAAATGATAAAGTTTATGTCAGCTAAGCTGTATAACATACATTTGTAAGTTAATATTTACAAAGTAAAGGAAACCGTCTATAAGTCCACTTACACTTTGATGAATGTTTTATCGTTTCTAAAATATGATAGCGCGTTCTTAATCTATGCGGAATTTGAAAAATAAGATTTCAGTGGCATACAAAAGGAAAGGTTAGGATAAATAGAATAGAAAATCTTATTATCGATGTTACCAGAAAACAACATGAAAATTTATTGAAATTCTCAAATAAGATTATAATTTAGCTAACCTAGATAAAAGATTACGTAACTGTGATGATTAACAATTTCTATTACTGTATTGTATAAATGCGAATATCTTTTATATAAATAAAAATTAATTCTGCCATAAACAGATTCTTCGATCCCCCTATATCTGTATTATCGTTTAGTCTTCTGTGATTCCGTCATTACGAAATACTGTTACAAGTAACCATTACGGAAATTGGATTCAGGAGAAAAAAGTCATGTATTGATCGAATCGCTACTCTACGGATCATCACTGAACAAAGCTTGGAATGGCAGTCACCTCTCTATCTCAACTTCATCGACTTTGAAAAGGCTTTCGACAGCGTCGATCGAGAGGTGATTTGGCAACTACTTCGCTACTACGGGGTCCCATCGACAATTATACATCTCATCCAACAGTTATACGACAATGCTGCATGCCAAGTAATCCACAACGGGAAGCTTACGGAATCCTTCGAAGTGAGGACGGGAGTGAGGCAAGGCTGTCTATAATCGCCAATGATCTTCTTCATTGCAGTAGACTGGATAATGCAACAGACAACCGGCAATGAGTAAACAAGCATAAAATGGACTCACAGAAAACGATTGGAGGATCTAGAATTCGGTGATGATATATGTCTGATTTCGCACAAACTGGAAGTTGTGGAAGTGAATAGCAACAAGCTGGCAGAAGAAGCATCGAAGATAGGACTTCAAGTGAACACAGATAAAAAAGAGGTGATGAAGATTCCTGGCCAACACCGACAGCAACAACAACAACAGATAACAATCAGCATAAATGGGAGGAACCTGAAAGAAACGACCTCCTTTACCTACCTGGGAGGCAGGCAGATGCATCTAACGAGGATATCAAAGCAGCAAGGATCGAGAAAGCAATCAAAGCTTTCATTGCTCTTAGGCCTGTGCGGAGGTCAACAGCACTCAGCATGATAAAACAAGATCCGGATTTTCAACTCCAATGTAAAATCAGTGCTACTTAACTGATAAAAGACTTGTCGCGTCATGAAGAGCGCTTAAAACAAACTGCAGAACTTCATCAACAGCTGTCTCCGCCTAATACCACCCAAGATCAGATGGCTGGCCAGAAAAGATCAAAGACAGGGATCTCTGGGAGGGAATCAACCAGAAACCGACTGTGGAACAAATTTGCAGGAAGAAATGGAGGTGACCTCACATGCCAGCATAACGAGTGGAACTCTAGTGGAAAAAGGTGAGTTGGACGTTCGTGCGAGAGTGACATGAAGGAGGTCATGTGAAGAAGAGATTAAAGCAAGTTGGCAGACGTAAAGCTGGATGAAAACGCTGGCGGAAAACCATACGAAATGGGGACGTGCGGCTGAAGCTCTCTGTTCCTCTAGTAAATAAGGGAAACAATAATAATAATTTGCGAGACTAAAGTAAGATGGCTGAGTACAGAAAGATGTGTAATATATAAGTTATCATTATTGATGTGTTTTTTTACAATTTTTTTATCTTCACAAAATTAGAGGCAGTGCGTAAGTTTCAACAAACTTTTATATATATGTCTGAAAATTATGCTACTGGAAGACTGTCAAGACACGTGTTTACCTGTTTGATCACTAGAGGAGAACAGTGGAAACAGCAGAGATCGTTGGGTTGCTATTTTTGGGTACTTTTGCAGTACTCACCTAACTCAGGTCTGTCCCAGAACCTTTCAGTTAAAAAGGGGGATCGTCGAAATTCCAAACATTGACACCCCATTTCTTGTACAACAAATTCCAAATTCCGTCATTTCGGAACATGTAATGTAACCATTAACTAATGACATCGAGGAGTGACTGTTTTCTTGTCAGACTCGTTTGACGCTGCTGATTATGACTTTTTAGGTAACTTCCTGTATAAAGCCAGTGTCTGTTGAGTATCAGACTAATTTTCATGTTTTGTTTATATGTCTCTCAGTAGGTACAACATTCTAAATCCAAGTGCACCCTTGAAAAGCAAAGTCAAATGGTAAAAAGTCGATATCAGTGCCTAAGATATGACTACAGTTGAACAGCTGCAACCTGAAAAAAACAAAACATTCACTTGGTAGCGTACTGCTATTTGTAGTTATTGATCCCATCTACTGTTTTTGTAACAAGGGCGATTCCAGCGACTATTCAGACATTTAAATCCATTGTAATTGCTTCGTATTCAGAGGATGTTCCTCCTATGCATCCTATGAATTAATTTCATTAATTTTTTGATGTCTCAAGAATCTTAATTAGTCTACCGTTATCTTTATGTTATACAGCTACATTTATGTATGTACGCTGTGGCTGGATAGGCTGATAATCCTGAGGTGTGGGGTGAATTGACACTGCATTTAGAATGTGTAATCCATGTGTCATAGAAGAATATCACAGTAAAAATTTTGTACAATTTCATGGCTTTGTAGCATAATATAGTTGCATTTTTATAGCGATTTTTATTGGTAATAATGTCACTTATATAGGAAACGGTGTCACATTCCTTGATGATGTCCATGCGTTTATTAATAAAAAACGAAGTTATTTGTTTAGAAGATTGAACGTTCCTCGGAACTGGTAGATAAGTATGGATAAACAAACATTTAGTTAGCTTGAAAATTGTTCGATGAAGTTCGTGTAATATAAATTTGAAGAACGCCGCTTCCGAATCCTTCAGCTTTTATCAAGCAAATACAAAGTTTCTTGGTTTTGTATCTCATGCTTTAATACAATTTCACAGTACTCAGTTGAATTTTTCTATAAATGAGTGGGTTAATCAATAATCATGAAGTGAAAATTATCATTTTTTTTAAATGTTAATAAATAAGAGAAACGTAAGTTCAATTTACATAGAGTTATATCAATAAGGCATTCAAAAGAGTAGTATTACGAGGTGATGTCAACATTTTGTAGTTTCTTTACAATCGTATCACATTTAGCATGCTTCAGAACAATAAAATGTATGAAAAATTACTCACTTGTATATTAGACATAAGTATACACTAATAACCGATCATGCTTTAGCAGGTCAAGTTGTCAGTCCATGGTAGATGAAGGCTAAAGTCTTTTGGTTTTTCTACATATTGTTTGGGATACACATTGTGCTGATAAAACAAATGCAGTTTACAAAATGTAAACCTCAATGGTATCATTTTCTTATCATATGCTTGATTAACCTTGCCATCAGGGATATCATTTTAAAGTAGTAATTTATTTACAGTGAACACTTCTTACTTCAAATACTTCATAAATGAAATCTGACCAAAAACAATTGATAATAACTTTACAGGTAATTTAGTTGAGTAATAGAAATTTTCTGTCTAATAGTGAGAGCTATAACGATGTTATAGTTATGTAAGATACCAAGATGATAAACTATTTCTATGCTGCACAAATATGTGGATCTTTTAGGAATGAATTTCCTGCATAAAATAGAATGTAGATATGTAACAACAGAAGACAAGATCCAGGCAACACATCGTTTTATTATGGAAATCAACACGTATTTATATATATTTCACAAACATTATTATAGCTTATTCAAGTAGACAAACGCAGTCTTCTGATTGGTTGTTTCGGGTAACCATCGAAAAGTAGAGCCAGGTATCTGCTAATCATATTTGCCCACGTTAAATTTGCTGTGATTGGTTGTTGAATCAGCCTTGCTCATAATTTCTCACGGCCAATATTAGTGACCTAGACATTGACGTAGATTAATGTCTACCAATCGGCTAGCAGCCTGCTCTGACCACAGATATAGTTGTTGAACTTTGCAATAAAACAATAATTAAATACAATAACTACAGGTCATCAAATTGTAATTTAACTTACACATGGTAATGAGCCCAGGAAGTGAAATTGATCTATGGAATTTCAATTTAATGAATGTGTTTTCACTTTGCGAAAGTATTTATTATTATTAAAATCCAAATATCACTTTGATGGTCTGTTTTACCAAAGATATCGGTGAGTATCACTTTGATCAATCGTCAGTTAACTGTAAGGAGTATTATCACCTTATTTAACTTAATCATTTTTAAATAAGATTTTGTAAATATGTCTTACTTTAATTACACGACGTTTGCTGATATCTGCCACTTTTTGAGTTAATAATTTACGATTATCTCATCTGTCACTAAATTCCTTCCTAATACACTCAAAATATGTAGGACATTCGTTTAAATGTTTCGACCTTTCAACCTTAAGTGCCTACAGTAAATAATACTGAATCAATGATGTGTAAACAGCATTGGAAACCGGTTGTCACTGATATACGTACTAGAATATATAAATATGTGTACATGTATAGGTCCCCTTTCAAACGTTATTTGTGATGTCATCTCATTTATGTAACTTCCTATTCATTTTTCGCTTACTATATATAACTAGTGTATATTTGAATTTTATGCATGATAAGTGGTCATTTGCTTGTACCCAGCTGGCTAAGTGGAAACGGATCATATATTTCATGTGATTTTTAAAAATCATAGCGACATATCAAAGAACCGTACACACATTATTATTATTTTTTGTGCCAATTAATCCAGAAACGTTTATCACTATCAAATAATCGAAATTTACATTCACTGTATGATAAATGTATAATGAGGGAAATATTTTGCAGATTAAATTATAACTCTTACTATGAAAACAATATGCACAGCGTCGTTTTAACTTTGAAAAAACTACTTTCTTTGTAAACAGACAGGTGTAAACGTAAGTCACGGGTTTTACCCATGCATATTTCACTGCACCTTTCTCTCGTACAATACCAGGGCATTTTAGATTCAAACAATTTAATCACTGGATAATTTTTTTCCATTTTATTTAACTCCTACATCAAAAATATTTTCCCCTAGAAGATGAATGGAAATAAGTAGTACCCATAGTCATAAAACCTAAGCTTATAGTTTCTAACCACTTGTCATCAAGCATTTAACAAATTTTCACTTTGCAGTATAGAGCAGTATGAGATTTAAGTTAAGTTGGAGAATAGTGAAACACAGAATAATTGAAATACCTTCTGCAATAACACTCCTGAATATTCTCCAGAGAAAACTTTAAAAATATTCTTTTAAATTAGGTGTTAACTTATTACAGCTGTTTTGTTTTTCAACAAGTCAAAAGTTGCAAAATGCATCGCAAAGAGAGGAAAAAAATGACACCTAATAAATGCAGATTACACCGAATTTTGTTTGCTATCATCACCTACCCAGGCATATTTCATCCTCCAATGATTATGTGTATATTCGTATATTCGAGTCATAAACATGAAAATGCCAGCATAGAATAAATGGAAAATTCAATGTGTGTAAAATTGAGAAATAAGAGAAGAATGAAGGATCGGATGGTTAATCTTTAATGTGTTTTCTTCCACAGAATCACGTGGTTATGTAAGTTTTATTTTTCACTATGACTCAAGTTGAATTTTGGATATGGATTGTCGTCCTAAGACATAGTAAAATAAGCACTGAAGATTTTGACAATCTGTAAAATGACAGCTTCGCAATTACATCACATTAACCGCCTCAGAGATGCAAACATTATCAAAGACATTTATGAGCATAAGATTGTTGGAAGCAATCGGCAGGAAACCTTAGACCTAGGTTTCGTACTAGTTGGCACTCATCATCAAGGCGATGCTGCGACCTCGAAGGAACTCATGTCCCTTCTCAGATTCGAACCCACATCATCCGTTGCTGCGGTCAGAAACGTTACCACTGAGCTATTCAGGCTTGCAATTGTCCCTTTGCAGGACTGTATATGGGTGTTTTTGTTAGCCACTAGTCATTTACTAGTGTGATTTATCTAGCCCTATCTTTGTGAAGACTGAATTCTCTCAGTCAACCTTGCAATGTGGGCAACGTGCTAGGTGACTAGATATCACGGTGCACTTTGAATTGTGCAGATACGCCCTGCTGATGAGTGCCAACCAGCACGTAACCTGGGTTCAAATCTTCCTACTGATGGCGTCCAACCATCTATTAACAACAATTCAAAGTGCACCATGATGGCAAGGCACTCAGTATGGTGACTAGATCGCAAGCTTGACTGATACAATTCAAATGATTAAAAACGCCCATCAAAATTTTCAAAAGAATGGATACTGAACAAAGAGTACTCTTTTCGGCAAACTCATCATCGGGCTCTACATTTATACATACATTATACTGAATGAATGAATTAGTTCTATGGACGGCATTAATGTTTAAATTGCAGCAAATCTATAATATTGATAGATTACAAATGAATCGCATCAACATAAAATAAGCTGAATGTCAGAAGAATTAGGAAGCATAATATTACAAATCCATGAGTTTATAGCTTCTACTGAAGGCCAGGGCAATAGTAAGGGCTGGACTTGCTTCTTTTGGACACAGAGTGCTGGTTGCTTGAGGCGAATCTCAATAACCTCTGCTGTTTGGAGACTGTGGTGCTTCGATGTTTTTGGCAATTTATTTGGCACCCGGTATAATATAGAGAAGCACTCATCTACGCTGGCTTTGGGGCCTGTTTGCACTAGATGCTCCAATATCGAACTGTTAATAGTTTTCACTACACCTTTACTTAGCCATGCTGAGAGATGTTCTAGAGCACGAAAAATCAAGTTCCTAGAGCAACGGACAATATAACTCGCTCGACCAAAAGTGCAGTTGAATTAATAGATACATTTAGAAATATCGTTCATAACACTAATTCATTCATTCACTATAGTGTATGTATAAATATAGAGACTGATGATGAACTTATCGAAAAGAGTACTCTTTGTTCAGTATCCATTCTTTTGACAGAAGTCAGTCTGCACCGAAGATAGGACTAGACACATTACACTAACTAAAAACATTTATTAGCAATTTAATTGAGGTTTTGATTGACTCCTCGATTGATTGCACCGAAGTGCTCGGTCTCAGGTTTACATGTCTGTCGGCTTCTTGTGCAGATGCTTCGACGATATCTGGGCATTTAATATTTAATTGGTGGATAATAACTAGCAGTGGAATCCAGAATGCGCGTTTCGTCCTTGGCATTCGTCAACTGGATGTACCTGTATTTCTCAATGAGTGATGATGTTCCCTTCGAGGCTCGAACCCATCACCCATAATTTCAAATGCCAAAGCGTTACCCACTACACCCATTGGGCGACGAGAGCCACCTCTTGTTCAACGAGTCTCAAATAGGACGAAATGTGCATCCTGGATTTCACTGCTAGTCACTGTCCATTAATTGAATGCTAAGTGCCCAGGCATCGTCGAAGCATCTGAGCAAGAAGCCAACAGACATGTCAACCAGAGACCGAGCAATTCTATGCAATCCATCGACAGGAAAATCTCAAATTAAATAAAATTAATATGACCCGTTGCACAAGAGTAGGCTCTCGTGGCCCAAGTGGTCTAGTTAATAACGCTTTGGCGTCTGAAACTATGGGCATAGGGTTCAAGCCTCAGTGAGAACATCATCCATCACCCACTGAGAAATGCAGCTACATCCAGCTGACGAGTCCCAAATATGCCGAAATGCGCACGCTGGATTCCACTGCTAGTCACCATTCACCAATTAAATTTTTTACTAATTTCCTAAAAGATTTTGACACCAAATATCACTTTGATGGTCTGTTTTACCAAAGATATCGGTGAGTATCATTTTGCTCAACAAAGTCTAAAATCCATCATTTGGTATATTAAGTGAACAAATACAAAAACATACTGCAAAGACGGATAAAATAACGTAGTTCGATTTATTGAGGCCAATCAAATGTCAAATAATCTGGTCATTTTATGAGTACATGATTAGGTTAAGTCGTTTAATCAATACATTTATAAAGCAATGACTAGTTGTCATATTTATTTCTGCATACATCTTCCATCATTTATGAATTATTTTTGAGCACAACATGCATTGAAACAAAACAGTGTGTAGTATATTTGAGATGTTTTTATCATTTCAAGACTTAATGAAGGTAAGCCAATATTTATCAGAAAAATGTACTACATTCGTATTCCTCAAAATAAATAAAGTTATCATACCTCAGATATTCACAGTGACTGATTGATAAGAACGAAGCTTGAACATAATTATGTGTGGAATCATTCCGTAATACCATTTGTTGATAATGTGCATTTCTAAAAATTGTTTGTTGCTGATTCTTATCTAATTCAAAGTGCCATGAAGACACTGATGAGAAGTCGTTCACAAATTTCACTCCGAGTATACTTCACGCAGATAAACTAGTAACCCCAGTGGTATCAAGAAAATGGGACTATATGAAGTTAAAAGCAGAACATTTCAGTTAAAACAGATTCCATTCCAGTCTAAGTTTTTGCTTATCAGAGAAAACTAAACTTAACAACTTCAACATATAAATTAACCTTTTCTACAATTATTCTTCCATAATTTTTCTCAAGGTATTTCAACGATGACAAGGTGTGTTGAATTACTTGCTAGACAGCAAGCCTCGTTAAATATCATTAAATCAAAACTCTTTACTTAACTGACTTTCTCCAGCATTCATAATACCTCAAAGCTACCTGATATACGTATTTGTTTTGCTTTCAGAGTAATCACTTACAATGCCTTACTCAACTGGTTGCAATTTTCGTTTACGCGCAAATTCATTTGAAAACATTCATCGTCATTGCAAATTTTCATAAATAATGTTAAAACTTTTCTTTAATATAATATTTGATCAATGATTCAAGTGTCTTTTCTATGTGTGCGGGTGCTAGACGTTTGTGACGAGTATCAGTAATTTACTTCACCTATCCTTGAGTATCACCATATTAAACTGGAAAGTTAAAAGGCTTACAAATGCTTCTCAACATAAAATCAAGTCATTAAATTTAGACAGAGGAACGCTTATTCTATGCTCCAATATCTCTTACACCTTGTTTATTTTAGTATCTTTGTTGTTGCTCTGGATTATCATGCTTTCTTGGTTTCCAAATGAAGTTCATTTTTCGTAGCTCTGACGTTTATTTCTTTCACGCAATGAACCTTTGCAGTAACTAATGGGGAACTATACCTCTGCTTCCCCCAGGTACGTATTAGGCAGCAGCATCCTGCAGAGACTAAAAGGTGCTCTTGTTGTCAAGGTCCACCTGAAACAATGAGATTTAGGAAAAGTAAGCCATGTCAGTGTCAAATCTCAACTTTATATAGAGTGTACAAAAACAATCAATTATCTACCTCATGGACTGCAAAACAGCTAGAGATGATCTTGGTGGCGAAGTAACAATATCGACAGAGCAGAGTGGATCAAGTTTCTTCTAGACGTAATTTAACAGCTTTATAGTGGCACCATATTTCAGTTGATCCACAATGGAGAACTAAGCGATCAATTTGCTTTTAGCTTTACCTTCTCTTATATAACAAACAGCTAAACCAGAGCATGACTGGTTTTGTTAATGACTACATAACCATTCTTCAAAATCCTAACTCATTTTGATGGCATAGGTATTTATCTCACTCCTACACTTTTGACAGTGCCTTAACCCAACTTCACTTTCAGTTTCATTGAGAGTGGAAAGCGTTTCTTTCGTTTCTCAGAGTGATTACCTATCACTGTTTCTGTTTGAAGGTAAATAAAAAGAATAACTCGGAAAGCGTTTCAGTATTAAACCAATCTAAAGTTAAACATGTGGTGAATTCGAATTAAAAATGGACAATTCTTGTGTATTCATGGTTTAGCCGGAACCCGTCAGTCCGCAACACCATTTTTGAAATTTACTGTCAGTAATCTGCTGATGGGATGAGAAGCTAGTTATTTGATTACATTGGTTACATTTTCGAGACAAAAGAAATGCTTTTTAGATAAGGTAAATGTCTTTTATGTGGTTGTATCCTCTGAGCTAAGATTTTCAATTACAAAGGCATGGACTTCTGAAATGTATTTTATGTTGAATCAGCATTACTACCATTCGTTTTATCATTATTTCAGGAGAAGTCTTTACGTCAGTTCAACATCTTTTATTCGTGCCTAGTGAGGAATAAACTGTTATCGACCGACTGACTGAAATCTTAAATTTTATTGATACTTTTTCAACTTTCTTCAACAAGCGAACCACGGTAAACTATTCACTTGACCATCTACGTTACTTACACTAATTATGTAACACGCCAACCTGAGACTGAAATGTGATGCTTTTATTGCTTCATATTCGATAGTCTCATGCTTATGTTCAACTACGAATCATATGATTTTTCAATGATTACGTTTGCTTGTTACAAACAATAACTTTAACGACACAAGTATAAGTTAACAAAGATAGAAAAATACTAATTACGGATACTTGTGTCAATGAATACCCCACCGTTGATTTCTAAATATTCCTCGTTCCTCAGTATTACTTCCTTTGTGTGACACAATCATATTCATATTAATTAGAATAGTAGTAATAATAACTATTTTTATGTCAACTCACTGAGTGCCGAATATCTCTAGACCATTTAGCGTCATCAGAAAAATCAATAATGTTCCATGTACCGCTTACTTGGTCAGCCTATGCCTCAAATGTAAAACTATAGTGACAAGCAAGCAAATGTATAGAGCTGATCTCTAACTGAAATGCAATTTGTTTTCACCATTCAACTTTGATTGTCATAATACACTTAAGACAAACAACAGGGTAAATATTCTAAAGCAAGCACACACAGATGTTGGATATAATTTATTTTGATGCACAATGCATTTTAGCTGACGCTCTACTAAATTGTTCATCTAGAAATCGTATTTACTGTTAATCGTCAAATTAAAACAGTGCTAATATTGCTCGGTTGCTACTTTTAAGATAACCTGGTGAAGTGTTCACAGTTATTCCAGCTTTCATTCCAATAAAACACCTTTGAGTTTGTCGATATAGGAAACTTCATTTACACAGTGAGCATGAAGTCTTGATATGTTTTCACAATACAGGTAAGTTTTCAATCTCAGCCATCGTTTATGAGCTTTACCATGTATGGAGTACCACACCACGCATACAATTCTGCCTAACATCCATGTGAAACCGGTTTACAGAGTCCAATAACGTGTAACTAACCAATTATCAATGACAATGTACGCCGTTTGATTAGTAACATTAGCCATTTCAACGTGAGAAATTGATTCCTATTGTTTGCCTAACAATCCGTTAGAAATATAACAATCACATATGTTAGCATTGATAATTACAGATGTAAAACTCTCCGAATATGATCATAATACGACCAAACAATTGGATAGGGAATGAGCTACTTATCTTGTCTATGATAAAATTATCCAACGTAGGTGTCGATTGTTCGACTACTAGTGCGTGCCAATCATATTATAACATCTAAAAACCTTAATCCTAACAGTTGATATTTCCAATTTTCCATTCGAAATACCATAAATGTCCTTTCTGTGGAAACTGGTAATCACCCAACTTTATGGTGACAATGAGGCAGTAGCACATTAACCAACAGAATTTGTATATTTTAGTAAAAGATACTTCGGAAGTATGTTGAATAGTTTTTATTAAGAAATGTGATATTGTGTAACGTATGTAAGTAATAAATTCCATGTTTTAGTGTTGCTGGCCTGTAATAGAAAGTTAAGATATCAGTGCCTTGATATGATTACAAGCAATAAACTATTACTGTATATTACTGTATAACACTGTGAGAAATCATCACAATAAATTTTACTCATAATGGAATTATACTCTACCACTCTACCACAGATCTGTTCTTTCTAACCTTCCTGTCGACATTGAGCAGTTGATCAGTAAATACTTTCTTAAGAATTGACAGCTCAGGGGATCACATAAATTACGGAATCACTCAACAATTCATCTACATAGAACACAGATGAATCAAAATATTCAGGAACCAGCATTCTTGCAAAAATTGTCTCTCAGAGCCTGTTTTAATCACTTAGGTATTAATTATTCTGCAGGTTGCCACGACTAAAATTGAAAAACAATTTCAAAGAATCTTCAGTTACTGGCATGGAATTTGTGGATCCATCTGGTTTGCTTCTTTTTTCTCAGTTGGTTGCTCATGGATTTAGCGAAGTTATTCGTAGGTCGGTCGATATTGCAAGTAGGGGAAGGTAACGGCTCGACATGCGCAACAGGCGTCCTAGGCATTGTAGCAGATTTATTTTCACATCCACGAGGCCTGAATTACCCATTTCAATTTGAACTCCACTGTTAACACTGATGTTATTCACTATAACGTATCACTCAAATGTTAAAGAGTAATCATGTCCTTAGTTCGATATCAAGATATCAAGTATACGCCAGAAACGGTGGTAGATATTAGAAACAACACGAACGTTAGGAATCCGTGCTGAGATATTATCAGCAATCAATCCATTAGGGTTGATACAACTTGCCAAATATTTCAGGTGAACAACATGCTATGCCAATTCAAAGCCTGTTTTTATGCTAGGAGTCAGTACAGGACAGTCTTTTGGTATCATCTTACATGTGACAGGAGCGAATTGCATGTCAAACATTCGAAAATCCCCTCTCAAGAGCGTCAGAAAACGCCGTATTTCACCAAATCTCCAGCTGTGCAGTCTAAGTCAAGGAAACTGTTCCCTGGTGGGACGTGGTTGCCTAAAGCCAGATAGTATCAGTCTCATTACTATATCCATGACAAAATGAAACATATATAGGGGAAATAGTTGTCATCAATTTAGATGATAAATCTATGTAAGATGCACTATAATTAATTTAGGTCAACTACTCGCTTTTACAAATGTCTTAGTTTTGATGATTAATATCGAGAAATTTACTAAAGCAGAACTATGAGTGAATATGTATTCATCACAGTTATATCTCAAAGTGTTTAAAAAGATGAGTAATTTAGTGTAAATAAGAAGGCACGCGTCAAATGCTATCAGGCTTTGAGAAAACAATTCGTGAGGTTGTGAAATTCGTTTAATGTTTATGCTGAGTTTTATACTTAGCCTATGCAGCTAGTCATTAGTTTATCAACTCAGTGATTAAAACATGAACAATCTATTAGTTCTTTTAATGAATTTCGACAACACAATAAGACGTAGTTTATCTGAAACGTGTAATGTACTGCCGCTCAAACACGTACTTGTCATACACAGTTTTTATAGAAGGCAAGGAGGCATAAATAATCACAATACAGGTCAGATTGTGTACAGGTCAAGGTCACAAGTAATAGGTAGGGAGACGGAAAAGGTGTTGGTAACAAAGATAAAATGAGAAAAAACAAGGCAAAGAAGCGGGTGAAAATATTATGAAGTAAATTGATCCTTGATTCTAAATTGGATTACCAAGCCAGGTTTAAGGTGATAACAAATAACCTTTGGACACATAAGACAGGTTTAAGTCTTTTTATGACTAGAGCTTTAATGAATTTGAGTGTGTGGCCCAACTTTGTTTTATATATATGCTTAAGGGCATTATTGAAATCAACCTCTAAAATATGCTTCGCTATAGATGATATTGAACATCTATTTCTGGGGTCACTTATGTCTGGAGATTTCATTTGTTGTTGCAGCCAATTTGGAATGTGTTCTGTAGCCCTAACCTGCACAGACCGATAAGTCCTCCTTATGTACGTGTCTCCACACATACATTTAAATTGATAAACACAGTGGGATGTGACACTATCGTTCGGATAATGTGAGGGTTACTAGAACAGCATAGTTCTCGTTTTCTGTATGAAGATAAGTTTAGCTGCATAATAGGTTCTATTAATTGCGGCTTTGAGTCTTTGTCTAGTGAATAGAATTTGTTGATCACCTATGAACGGTAAGGATATGTAAACATCCTTTTTGGGAGCCGACTGGATTGGTAAAGGTCTATGGTTGACACTCTCGTAACGTCTAGTAAATCTCAGTGGGTAATTATTACCCAACACTAAGACTTAAACCTGTCTTGTTTGTCCAAAAGTTATTTGTTATCACCTTAAACCTGGCTTAGTAATTAAATTTAGGATCAAGGACCAATTTACTTCATAACATTTTCACCCCCTTCTTTGCCTTGTTTTTTCTCATTTTATCTTTCTTACCAACACCTTTTCCGTCTCACTACCTTTTACTCGTGACCTTGACCTGTGAACAATCTGACCTGTATTGTAATTATTTATGCCTCCTTGCCTTCTATAAAAACTGTGTATGACAAATACGTGTTTGATCAGCACGTTCGAAAGGTGTTGCTTCAATACATTACACGTTTCAGATAAACTACGTCTTATTGTGTTGTCGAAATGAACAACCAACTTGTGTTTTCTAAGGCTAAATAAGACAGTATAAGGTATTAGCTGGATTGTTCCTAGACTGATAATTTTTTTTATTATCGCACCTATTTTAGTACCACCCTACAGAATTCACATGAGAAAATGATAAAGTTTATGTCAGCTAAGCTGTATAACATACATTTGTAAGTTAATATTTACAAAGTAAAGGAAACCGTCTATAAGTCCACTTACACTTTGATGAATGTTTTATCGTTTCTAAAATATGATAGCGCGTTCTTAATCTATGCGGAATTTGAAAAATAAGATTTCAGTGGCATACAAAAGGAAAGGTTAGGATAAATAGAATAGAAAATCTTATTATCGATGTTACCAGAAAACAACATGAAAATTTATTGAAATTCTCAAATAAGATTATAATTTAGCTAACCTAGATAAAAGATTACGTAACTGTGATGATTAACAATTTCTATTACTGTATTGTATAAATGCGAATATCTTTTATATAAATAAAAATTAATTCTGCCATAAACAGATTCTTCGATCCCCCTATATCTGTATTATCGTTTAGTCTTCTGTGATTCCGTCATTACGAAATACTGTTACAAGTAACCATTACGGAAATTGATCAAATCGCTACTCTACGGATCATCATTGAACAAAGCTTGGAATGGCAGTCACCTCTCTATCTCAACTTCATCGACTTTGAAAAGGCTTTCGACAGCGTCGATCGAGAGGTCATTTGGCAACTACTTCGCTAATACGGGGTCCCATCGACAATTATACATCTCATCCAACAGTTATACGACAATGCTGCATGCCAAGTAATCCACAACGGGAAGCTTACGGAATCCTTCGAAGTGAGGACGGGAGTGAGGCAAGGCTGTCTATAATCGCCAATGATCTTCTTCATTGCAGTAGACTGGATAATGCAAGAGACAACCGGCAATGAGTAAACAGGCATAAAATGGACCCACAGAAAACGATTGGAGGATCTAGATTTCGGTGATGATATATGTCTGATTTCCCACAAACTGGAAGTTGTGGAAGTGAATAGCAACAAGCTGGCAGAAGAAGCATCAAAGATAGGACTTCAAGTGAACATAGATAAAAAAGAGGTGATGAAGATTCCTGGCCAACACCGACAGCAACAACAACAACAGATAACAATCAGCATAAATGGGAGGAACCTGAAAGAAACAACGACCTTTACCTAACTGGGAAGCATCGTTTCGACTAGAGGTGGACGGAACTGACAAGGATATCAAAGACAGAATCGGAAAAGCAAGACAAGCTTCCATTTCTCTAAAGTCTCTGTGGAGGTCAACAGCACTCATAGCATCCGGATTTTCAACTCCAATGTGAAGTTAGTGCTACTCGCCATACGGACCAGAGACTTGGCGCGTCATGAACACGTCATCAAACAAACTACAGACCTTCATCAAAAGCCGTCTTCGCTCAATACTCAAGATCAGATGGCCAGAAGAGATCCGCAACAGAGATCTCTGGGAGAGAACCAACGAGGAACCGATTGTGAAACACATAGGTAGTAAGAAATGGAGATGGATTGGCTGGCCATACACTGAGGAAACCATCAAGTGACATCACTAAACAAGCCTCCGCCCAAGTGTAACCCGAAAGGAAGTGACGATTTGGTCGTCAGTGCAAGGGTGACTTGGAGGAGGTAATGTGGAGAGGAGATGAAGGCATGTGGGCAAACTGGAGCGGAGTGAAAACGTTGGCAGAGAACCGAAGGCAATGGAGACGCGCAGCTGAAGCCCTATTTTCCTCTAGGAATTAAAGGATATAATAATAATAATAATTACGGAAACTTTATTGAACGTTATTATATGAGAAATTCGTTAGTGCGGTCATTATCATGGAACTAACAGTTTTTATAGTAGGGAAGTAGTGACATCATTGTGCACATGGTGCCAAAACATGTCAAACACATTATACGACTTGTAAATGCTGCACATCCTACGAAATAACTTTATGTGTAGTATTACCAAATTAGATTATATAATGCTTCATGAAGTCTTACAGTACGCAGCACAATAACTCCCTCTGTTACTAAACCTGAAATATGGTCAGTTGAACCGGCAAAGTGACCGTTAGTTAAATTTTTTTCAATAAAGTTATCACGTGTATCAAGGAAAACGGCTACCGAAATAGTTCATTTCGGGAAAACAGTCAATATAACCAAAAAGCAATAAATCATTCTACAAATTGAGAAACAAAACATAACGGACACATCAAGTGATATTTACCAACGGGTTAACGAAAAACGTAAGCACGTTGTATTATTTTCACCAGTATATAAAGAAGAAACATTCTAATTCTGAATCTGGAATAACTTGCAGTTTCATTAACTAAGAATGTATATCTAAGCAAGCATATGTTCTTTCTGATTGGACACTAATAACTACTGCAACGTGTCTAGTCCTTTCTTTGGTGCAGACTAAATTCTATCGGTCAGGTTTGCAATATGGCCACCATTCCTGGTAGCACACCATCACAGCGCACATTGATTTGGTGATATTAGATGGTTGTAGGCAATCAGCAGGAAGCTTTGAACTAGAGACACCACACCAGTTACTAGTATCCAATCGAAGTATCCACTGCAGTCCTACTGGAAGTGAATTGCGAGCCCGAATATCTCAGTAGTGACGTGTCTGATTGCAGCACTTGGTGACGCTTGTTTGAATTACAGGAGGGATATGATTTCCTTCAAGGTTTTAGATACCTCTCGTTGATGAGTGCCAACTAGTACGAAACTTAGGTCCAAGGCTTCGTGCCGATCGCCTCCACAAACTCAGTATGCCGTTCTATATACCGTTATTAAATACATTTTCCATAACAAGAAAAAGACAACTAAATAAATTCTGAATTAAGAAGGGATTTTTCAGTAAATTATGATGGTTTAGGTGACAGTTCACATGGGATCCTATTACACAGCCTTAAATACATTTCACGTTATCATTTCATTACATACAGAAATTAAATGACATTACGAAGGAGAGTACATGCTGCTGAATAAAAATTATTACGAGACATGATTGTTGTAGATTAAATTGCATTTACACTGCATTAACTACTTATATTCAAAACTAATGAAGGATTAATATAAATTTTCGTACAATCCAAAACGCAGAGATCTTTGCAGATTAAATGCAATTCCATTAAATTGAACCACGGACTCAGACTATTCACCACTGATATAAACGAAAACGGCCTAAAGAAATTGCTGACTGAAGGTTATATATATTTTATTAACTACCCTTTGTTACAGTTTCATTCGTGTTTTTATGTTTGCTACTTACTGTTAGCAAGTAGTATAATTACACATTTTGTATACCCATTGCTGTTGTAGTATAATTATTGATTTCCACTGAAGCTTTCCTTATTTAAAATATCAGCATCCCGTCTGGTATATCATGAATATCTTCGTATTGCTAAACGGTATATCTTGGGAGGTATAATGGGAGAAGAAAATCTTCATAGACCCATGTACATCATGAATATCTTCGTATTGCTAAACGGTATCTCTTATATATATTTATTTCTCCTTACGTCCAACCCTCGTGTGACCATTGTTTATTTGAATACCTTCGTTATTTAGCTCGGTATATTCTTGTGCATTTTGATAATGGCCATGAATCGATTTTGTCACAGTTCTGCTTTTTCTCTATCAATGTACAGTGACAGTGCTTCTGATAGTATTCAGAAAAATTAATTTATAATTTGATACCTGTAAATCGTTTACATTAATCTTGCGTGAGGTGCAATAAAAATCGTGATTTTTTAACTTTTACGAGCCAATGAATTGAAAGTTTTGTTGCAAAATGTCACAGCAGATTTCTAGAAACTCTACGACAACTAATCGATTGACCGACTGATCAGCTTCGCTATTCCCTGTCTGATATGTCAATGGAATGTGAGGAATTGTCTATATGAGTGAATTATGACAGGATAATTACTTTACACATCATCAATACTGAATAAAGTACAGCAGTGTATATTTTCACGATGGTGAGTGCAAGAATGTGACTGGAATTTTTGTTGGAATAATGTTTCTCAGTCTCTTTGTAATGAAATAATGATACGCTTCTATTTCTTTTTCTTATTGAGTAGATATTTTATCATTGAATTTCATATTTTGTGTGACCTTCTGTGAGTGTGGTGTGAGGGAGTTATGAAGGTGAAGAATTAGTTACGATCTAAACGAAAGAACCCTCAGATAACTTGATAAGAGTGATAAGGCTGCTGTTAAATAGACACTCGTTCAGCGATTAGCTTTCATCAAAATGCAGGTATTATTCCAGAGCTTTCGATACCTCAAAAATTCCATCTTTTAGACAGTATATATGACGAGAGAATGGTGTGAATAAATAGAAAAGCATTACTAGAAACTCATTTAGCAGGCGTTGGAATTGAATTGAACCGAAATTCGGTGTTTGTTGACTGTGCGCCATACTATATCATAAAGCCGTTGATTGTTTCTTCATCTGGTAGCCTATGATAAGCTCTGACGCACATGCTTACACTGAGTTAATGTTGCTACATTGATGAAAGCTATGTTGCAATTATTTTAGTGGTGTCGTATAAAAGACGAAAAAGTATAGTCACATTGAGCTTCATGTGACTTAATCAAATCGCTGCAAAATTTTATTTTATGTACCTTAATGTCATCGATAGATGCTTTCACTTGCTGCGTACTGGAGATTTTCTAGCAGGCTGGAAATTGTAAGCAACAAGATACCCCTGAATGACAACCAACCAGTCGCGACACACAGAAAATATGCAAAATCAATCAACCATTGCTTTTGAACAATGTAAATACAGGTAACATTCCGTTAAAACAAATAATGATCCACAGGTCAGTTCGTACAAAAGTATGGATTGATGATGATTGGGAGTGTCGCAATAGAGAACACATGTGACAGTGAAAATAAAATATATATGTGAGATATTTTAACACACCGAAGCTCAAATAAGTGGCTTCTGTATCATTTTTATTTTAAAGACGTATTACGAATAAGTGAAGGTATGACTCTTCATAAAATGACTTTGAAAATCATAGGCGTCGCTATGTTAACCATTTGGTGATTAAAGTATGACTAGTTTTTCTATTTCTGTTTACACTACTTTTAATATGTTATGACTGACAGACATGATGTCGATGAAAATTTCTTCGTAGATTCATCATTTGTACTTATATTACAGCCTAGTGGTTGAATAATTATATGATATTGTGCAGTCGTATTAGCTGATGACATTCATCAACCACCATGAATACACTGAAAACTGAGAGAGCCTAGTTTTCAGAAACCCATAACTTCAAACTATTTTGGATAGGGCAGATAAATAGTCACATAAAACATTCTTCTTATTCTTATGCTACCTACAAAGTATATAAGTAGTATTTAAACAGATATAATTAGGTATGTCGTCCTCAAGAAAATCGAACAATGGACGGGTGGATTCAGTGTAGAAGAGAAGAAAAAACGGTGCTTATGAAACAGCTTGCAAAACATCAAAGGAAGCCGAAGGGGCACAATTTGGAATACCAAAAAGTAGAATCACAAAGACAACTACAAACTGCTGTTCTAGATGTATCTCGCTTGTATGTGAGCCTTGTGTTACCGACAGGTAAATCAGTGATAAAATACTATTGTATAAGTCTATGACTCTTTGTCTTGACTGCAAAATGAAACTGAGTTACGAGAAATGGCATACGAAGTACACGCATTTGTACAAGATACTCCCGTTGTTATCCTCAGCCAAAGATCGGACCCTACAACAGATAAAATGATACGGATGATTAATACCGAAATGAGTGCGTCGGTGACACATAGGTTAGGAAGCTTGCCGACCATGCACATGGTCCGGGGTTCAATACCCGGCCGACGCACCCGTCCCTTACCTCGCCAAGCCAGAAATAATGTTGGTAAATAGGAAAGGTTGGGCATGAGGCTAGCAACCCCATCCTGTGAAATAAACACTGCTACATAAACTTCAAGCCTTCAGCTTCAAGCCCTATGTCCCACTGGGGAACGTGAGGGAAAGAAACAATACCGGAATGAAAGTAAATTGACCCATGGTGAATGGATGGGGAACCATGTGACTCAGATAGCAAAGCAAGCTTCGATTGTATATCTCCACAGCTTCAGCTTAGCTAGAGAAGTGTGAAATCCTCCTAGCAGTATTAACATAGCTATTATCCATTCTCATAAAAAGAACTGTTTCACGTCTGAAATTTATGTCGAATTCCTCTTCCATCGCCTTTAACCCACGACTCACATGTACATTCATTTCCGGTTAGCGTATATTGGTCGACTGATTTAGGCAAAGGTGATCAGGTGTAGAAATTTCAGTTAAACCTGAAGTCTTTCTCAAAGGACAGCTGGAAATGCAAACTAACAGAGAATGAATCAACTTTCGAATATGTGGGAAATAGTTGAGCTCAGAGAACGGCGCTAAATAAAGACTTGATTAAAAATTAACAAATACTAATAAGACTACTCACAAGAGAGAGATAAGTAGCATATATTTTAGACTAAGGAAGCAGTGACATAGGGGGAAATATGAAAGCAACTATCAATGACTATTACGATTATCGTTACATGTAACCTACTGGACAACGACAGCATCATCAACAGAAAGAACAACGACAACAAGTGAAGTGAGAAATATCAATGAGAAATCCCGTGCTTATGTGTGCTTGTCGATTCATTCGATACCACTTGATCTTCACATCTCTCGCCTGTTTCCATCTATCCATTTCTGAATAATCTGTGTTGAGAATAACTCAAAATAAACACGGATATTCTGTGTGCGCCATAAGGCGTGTGCATGCGTCTGTGTACATTTAGTTTGAATATGTGAAAATGATAATCTTGAAGCACTACTGAAGGCATAAAATGAAAACGATTGAAGAGTTGAGAAAAGAATTTACCTTCGTCTCCACAATTTGCAACTGAATTCTTCACTGCAATATTCAAGATTATTACAGAAGATGTGAGCAATATGCTACATTCAAATTCTTATCGGAAGAATGCATCACACTCGCAAGCCATCAAATGTCTCATGTGCAGCTGCTGCGAACTTCGTGCGACTACGTACTCTCCAAATATCTTGGTGACGAATTACGCAACCTACTGTTTCCATGGAAGAAGTCTGCTATAGTTTATTCTTTCTTGTCACGGTTTCGACAGGGATGCTCTAATTCATTTGTGAATGCATTCCCTAAGGTTTGAGCTCCGTGGCACTGTATCACTTCACTCACACAGCCTACACTCACACACCTTTCCCTCTCATCTCCCACACCATGTTGAAATGAATCAAGCAATGCAGAGATGAATGAATGAATGTGTGGATGGATGGATGGATGTTTGATTGAGTGAGTGAGAGAGTGTGAAAGCAGATATTCTCACGAACATTTGTCATCATGGAATTATTTATTTGCGTTAGATCATATCCTTCAAAAGAATATTCAACTCTGCTTCTTAATTTGCGAACACCTGATGTGCAACACATTACATCCGATTTCCTCCCCGCTGACATGAGAATTAGAAGCAGATGCGAGTTTTCAAGTTATCATTTCAGCCACCGGCAGCTACACATTATCTTTAGGCGGTTAGTGGAAAAGTACAGTGAAAGAATCACATTCCGTGTGTATCGATATCTCTCACTATCATATCTCGTGTGCATGAGTGTGTGAGCAAATCTCTCTGAAGTGAAATAATCAGTGAGAGTATTAAATCAGATGCCAGGTAATTAGTTGAGTTATTCAAGTCCTTGTAATATTAATAATACCATTATCAATATTAACAGAATCATTAGCAATTTTATTCTGATTAATGATATATATCCATACAATAAATACAAAAGAGTATTTCTTCAAATATAATCAGTCAATGCTTTGTGTTATCGGAAGATTCAGGTCATCGGAAGAATGTTGGTTAATTAGAAATAGTGGTGTCACACTGATAAAACTCATAGCGTCTTCATTAGCATCTCAATGAACACATGAGAGATATTATGGTTTCTGTGGTTGAATATAATATGCGTAGACAAGATTTTGTTTTATTCTCAATGAACTCATGCTTATATTTTTATTTCACACTCAGATTTCCATATGCACATTGATCACGTTTCTCTTACCTCACTTGAATTTCTCTACATCGTCTTACTCATTCTCTCCCATTCAGTGAATTTTCGTGAGTTTTCCGCTGTCACTGACTTCTTTGGCTGTTTACATGTTTAATTGGTTTCCTGAATTGTGAATGTATCCCTTAGATTTTGAGCTCTGTAGGACTGTTTCACTCCACTCACATAGCCTACACTCACACACCTCTCCCTCTCATTTTCCACACCATCTCAAAATAAACAATGCCACGAATGAATGAAAGGAGGAGAGGTTGGATAAATGGGAGGATGATTGAGTGAGTTAGTGAGCGTGAATACAGGTAATTTGGTGACGATTTGACATGAAGGATCCAGTGATATTTAGTTGACCATATGCTCTAGAAGAATAGGAAATCTACTCACTGATTTGCAAACACCATGATTGTGAGATTCCTGTCACTCAGTGTAATGTACATGTATTGATGATCTATTGAGAAACAGCTGTTTAGTTCTCTATGGTTTTCAACAGCTCTCCCTCAGCTGTCAATTTGTGATAACATGGTAGTGTTTTGCTTGCGCCAGCAAACGACAGAAAAAATTGAATGTATCACTACATTCTAATAAAGTAAACGGATATTTCCGTGCATCGAACTCCATACACTCAGCAACACTGAGGAACTATTATAAAATAGCAATTACTGTCAAAAGAAGCATCGAACAAATGCGCTGTGTGCGTAATGCCTTATTTAATGGTGCATTATCAGGACTTGGGTATTCTGTGTCTACTGTGACTGAAGAAGTTGTGTGAGAGTTGAAGCACATGCTTCTTCTTTCCTTGGAGTTTGTGGATATCCTGGACAAATCGCACTGAATCGAGGGGAATTTATCTTTAGTTCAACGAATGTGCCACTCACATCAAACCAACACTGAATCAGCATTATCATGTGGCGTAGAATTGTGCCACCGACTTCACAAACAGACATATCGGACAGATACACGGAAGTCGAATTCAGGAATTCTAAATCGATTATGGATACGATTTTATTCTGATAAATCACACGGTTTTGTACAGTTATATTGACTGATGAAGTTTCGATCACAAACTATTGCTCATAACCATGTCAAGTTGATATAATTATCAGGCATAGTTTGTGCTCAAAACGTCATCAGGTAATATAATTGCACAACACTGCGTGATTTATCAAAATAAATTCTTATCCATAATGCATTTATACTCCATCACAGTGCCCAAGTTTTGTACTTATTTCATGAATTCCACTAAGTCAAAAAAGAGGTGGTTCCTGTGTCTGATGAAGAACTACAACACCTCAAGTCAACTGTGCTTGAGTGTTGTCAGGAGTTAAATGACTCGAAAGAGAGGATCAGGGACGTCCCATGACACAGCAGTCGTTGAATTGAAGCAATTACTCCGTAATTAGCATGTACACGATAAGGTAAGGTCGATGTAGTGGTGTCACCTAGTAGACTTGAGTATATTCCAAAGATGAACGGAATTACCATCTACGATTGTAGTTTGAAAATTCAGCCTGCGGTAAACGGAAATGCAACAGATAGTCGAATGCACTCCATAAGTTGCATTTGGGAATTAGTTGCGATGCTCTAATATTTTCAGAAATCTTCTCAATATTTCGTTTGTGTAATCCTTTCGTTTGACACGTATGTCGCTCGCGAAAATTCCACGAATGTGTTGTTGTTTTTCTTTGAACAGTCAAATATATCAAGAGATTGCCATATTTTTCCTAATTGAGATTTTAAGCCGTAACTTTGGCGCCTGTAAGAAAGTTAGTAGCGAACCATCTTTTGAAGGGTATCTTCAAATTAGTGGATTCAGTAATTCAGATGGTGAATCAATTTAGGTGAACTACGGCTACGTGAGACGTAGTTTCCATATTTACCAGTGTCATCTTAACGGCAACTTTATTCTGTCTGCGCGAGTCATCCGCCTTTAATAATCCAAATTTCGGTATAACCATCACAAAAGAATGTCAACGATCTAATTCTAAAATGCACAATGAATCTTCGGTTTTAATCAGTGATCAAATTAACCTACAGATAGACGGAGTAGTGATGTGTTCCAAAGAGTCAGACTCTTCCGAATCGACACCTCGTTTTGGCGAAGAAACAATTAGGCATAAATTTGAGATTCAAGAGAGGTACAATTAGAAGGGTTCTTCAATGCCCACAGTTGATTGTAATTCGAAGACGGTTCTATGGTTCTTTGCTACGCCTCATTTTCTCCACACACACACTGCCATTCATCAAAACGTCAAAAGACGAGATCTCACTGTTGGCAACTCCAGTCACTCCACTTGCCTGTGTAGAGCACAATGCATAGTCGCAGTCATAAATCCAGTACAACCAAAGAGTTCGAGGTGGTTTCATCCACATACTATTCGTGCAACTAAACCCAAGCAGTGCTTAAGGAGAAACCTGAAATTTGTGTTTCCAAACATTTTATCAAGCCTCCTTTACTAACATGGCCTTGGTGCGTAATTATTATCTCCTTCCTTCTTCACTCCGCTGACTAACTGTTTAGTAAGCTCTATTACGTAGAATTATTCTCACTTTCACCATCATAGTTGTCACTCATACACTTTGATTCACTATGTTACCTTGCTACTGGCAGTAACCTCTGACTCATCTTGTCAGTCTTTACTGCATACATAAACACACAACCACATAGTTGATCCCTTTTCACGAGAAGCTACCAAAGAGAGATATCTGTCCGCTGTCTTTTCTCTTCTCAAATACATGAGATGGGAGTCCCTCACGATTTATATAATAGCAGAATATCCCCAACAGAACTGTGCACTGGAAGTAAATTATTTCGACTGTGATTCTGTAAATACAGGACCGGACTGCTGGAAAGTAATTATATATATGTAATAATACAGAGACTATACCTGATGTTATTTTGAAGAAATCTGAGCAGTTTACAGGAAATTTGAGCTGAAAAATGAGATGCCACTAAAACTGATAAACATGTAACAAATGATTCATCTGAGTAATTAATATTGCTGATTGTTTGGTGTAGCTTCTATCATTAAAAATGTCATATTGAACATAGCAATAGTATGACTTTATTGATTACAAAATGAATTCTCTGCAAGATTCTGGTTGGTTCACATCATTAGCATGAAGGAAATGCGTAATGAAGACATGATTGGTCTCAAAGAGGCATCTACGAGATGACATTGCGACTTTTCCGGCTCTACATACAAAGCAGGTTTTCCACACTCATAATGATCTTAACACTATATAACAAATTTTTTTTAATATTCAGATACAAACAGGCTTATCACACAATTGCAGTGAAAGTTGTCAGCTCACCATCACCGCCAAAGCGATATTGCTTAAAAAAGAGATTTCTACTCACATCTCATTAACAGGGAATAAAAAGGCAATCTGTATTCACCAAATACTACACGTCCAGTTATCACGATGAAACTGATGGTAATAAAAGTGCTGTTATCATTCTATGAGTTTATTGTGATGAAAGTAAAATGGGCTTTTAGTAAAATCGGTTGGACGCCTACTTTCCACACCACGCATACCAGTCAGTAAAGTGTTGTAGTATGTCTTTGTTTCCATATGTTGTTTGCATTAGGCAACGGTGTGATCACCTTGGCAATAATGTGGTTGGACTCAATTAGGAATGTTATTTGGCGGTATTTCAATATGCGGCATTTTCTGTCAGTGTGCCGAAGTCATGATCGGCCTTAAAATAATGTGTAAATATTTGCTGAATTAATTATTTGACGATTTCAACAACACTTGATTTGAACCACCTAATTTCTTGCCTAATTTGCCTTCTTTGTGTTGGTCGACAAGTGGTTGTGGGTGAGTTGGGAATGAATATACCGTCTGCAATTCAATGAATTCATCTGTATAGATGTTGAAGTAGCGCTCTTTGATTTGTCACATTCAACTGGTGGACTGTTCGTTTTCACTGACAATGTATTTCCCCGAAAATTTCTATTTTGAATTTTCTGGCTAGAGAAGAAGCCAGTTCAGCGCCACAAAGTGAATGTGGAAACATTTCAAAGGTGGTTTATGTGTGAACAGCAATGAATTTCTCTTCTTCAACCTCCACATTCACTTGTTTACTCCATTGTACCATAAGATTTGAAATGCTCCAATATGTTTGTGAATGTGAAGTCTCTCCGAATTCTCTCTGCTTACTCTCTTCACTATAATTGGCGCACAAAAGTTGTTGTTTGATCAACCATGAGTATCACTTCATTCAGAATCCAATCAGGACGTGAAACAGAGTAAGACAGAGTGAACCGGCCAACCACAATCGAGGATTATACTGCGCTCACAGACATCTCAATTTCAGCATAAGTATAAATACTGGTGAATTGAATAATCAAACATAAACATGATGAATCGGTACACAGTCCTCCTTATAACTATTGTCGTTCCACTGCTTGTTCAATCGAATTTACGAAGGGGTAAGTAGGGCTATATTTTACCTGTGTATTGATTTTGTTCCATTACATTCAGCTAGGAACTAACGGCTTTCAACTTTTAGCTCTGATGTTTCACTGGCAGTGGTTTCATGTTTCACTGCACGGGGTTACTCGTCACACACTCAGATTTCACTCTTTACTGTACGTAGTATCTTCTTGTTCAGGTGTAAGAGTGCGTCTATGGCGGCGGATAGAGTCTCAGACGGCATGTGGTGTGTTTCTCGAGCATTCTAATGCTGAACCACCAACTCAATGGAATAGTTAGACCTGTGATATTTTTTCACCTAATTTAATTTTCTATTCATTTTCTTATGGAACGATTTCATCAATTTGAATGCCACCCTCCTTTTTACCTACTACTCTTGTAATGAGAAAAATTTATGCAATACTGTACAACATGCAGGAAATTGCATATTTGTACTGAAAGCTCTGTTTGGAATAAAGTTATCACTATGATTGATAATGTGTTATATTGTCTAATAATGTATAGCCTGCTTAATTTCCACACATCGTGAACGAAGGTGAGAGTACTGAAAACGTAAACATCACAGTACATTAGAATCACTATATCAACTGAAGGTAAATCTTAGTATCGGGGCTATGGTACTCATCACTGATGGTAGAAGAGGTAGAATGAATGCTGACTATGTACCTACTACCATCAATGAAATCGTTAACTGTGTTAGGTTGAATAACGGCAAACTACACATACGAGAGTTTTACGGAAAGAAACACGAAAATTGAAGTTTCAAGAATGACCTATAAATCATTTCACATAAACATGTGCCGAAAAAGACCAACTGGCAATAGAAAGAGCCAGTCAAGAAAAGAACAAATGCGAACACATAGATAACAGAGGAAAAGAAAAGGTTGCTTGACCACCATAATCACTGACATCAACACCACATCCACCACCATAGACAACAACAAAAGTGGTAGCAAAATGCACCAATTATCATCGAGGCGAGAAGGCCTACCAAAAATTCGTTTCTGCAGTAGGCGTGGCAATCCACACACTCATACCTGTTAGAACAAATAGGAGAGTAGACGTATTGAAGACTCGTTTGGTGACAGTGCTTCCATTACCTTCAAAGCTTGTTGAGTCGTGTGGAGTTGATCAGCTGTTAGATTCAATTTCAATCCAACACAGTGTGTTATTCAAAATCGCCAGAGAAACAATCACGGCGACAGTGAAGCGACTATTAGTTGTCATGCTAAACAGTCACAATCAATAAACTAGTGCCCAAACTGATTGATAATGCAGTCTTAACTCAGCAACACACTTTCACATATCATGATCAATATGAATGTGTTGGAGACAGGTGAGTTTTGTTTGTAACATAGGTATGAAATGTTAACAAACGACTATTCACTGCCTCCAATATTCCAAATTTACATCCAATATAGATATTGTCATAAAGCTTCATGTGATTACTCTTTCACTAATGCATTTTTGTTCATTGTATTTGAATGTCATTATTGGTCTGTACCTCTGTGTGTACAATAATGGCGTCTCCAAACTTTAACTGATGCACTTTCTGGCAAAGTAATACTTTGATAATAAAATGCATTTCTTTTACATTTTCTGTTTAGGTAGAATTCCTGTGAGGCGGAATGTAAGAGCCAGCGCTGTTGATTGGTACGACTCCTTCAAGAGTGAGTTGACAATGAAAAATCTTTACTGTTTCATCCATATGACAGTATGTGCAATTTGATTCCTGTTCTCTAATTAGTTCACGTGATAATATTGTTCACATTAAAGAGATTTACTTTGCACTGCACAGGGAAGGGGAACTCTGTTTTCTTTCGGATTCGAGTGCAATACATTGTGTGGTTGTATGCGTGTGTGTGTGTGCTGAAATTTCAACAGAAATCAACTTTCATCCCTCATTGATTTAAATTTCAAATTGGTAATAGCTTTCTAGCAGCACGAGGGAAGACGCGGGAATCAAATATCATCATACGATGATTTATTCTTCAACCAATTACTGAGCGTGTGATTTTGGTTTACATTAAACGACATGAAATAGGATGTTCAATTTCACACATTATTCTGCTGCTAATGCCTTACTCAGCTGTGTGATTAGTATTCATACGTTAATACCGACCAATGCAATGACTCTTAATGTGTAAATAATAATACTTCGTTGGAACCCATTGTCTGTGTCACACCAAAATAGCATGAAGGATGAGTATTTCGATTAAAGATCCCTTGAGAATGTGTTTGCTTTCTGCATATCTGTGGACAATTTGAAATTGAGGATAACCTAATTTGTGGATTTTTGAGGAATAGTTAAAATTAAAGCTTCAATAAATAAAAATTGTATTCCATTTCAGTATTGTCAAGAAGAGACCCTATTAATCCTGCAAATCGAAGAATCTTTGGCGTTAGAAATAAAAGTATGTCACCTGACAAACTATCTCTGCATTTACTTTTCACTTAGGTCACTTATCACACACAATAATACACAATTCCAAAGCCCATTGACAATGGTAAAATAGTCAATATTCTGATACTGCAGGCTACACACCAACACAGTATTTCGCACGATAGACATCAGCAAAATGATATGGCTGAAAATCAGCATGGAAAGCCATTGCATAACTATTAACTGTAATATTTCCTGACAATTCATTCTGTATATTCATATGCTTTTTGAGCGTATCGCAGATTCTTTACATATTTTTCTTTTAGATGAAACTTTAGAAGAAGAAACACGATATCAGGCAATGGTTCGTTGGTCTGGCTTGTTCAATGGTGAGGTGAAAATACATGATCTCTATTTGTTGAACGAAATGGGATCAAATGCCGTTTGACTTCTGTTTTGTGATTAGTTCACATGCTAATATGGTTCAAATGAAAAAAGGATTATTTTGCAGTGCACTGCATTCTTGTGCATTGGGGTGTGTTTGAAAGAGTGTGCTGACATTTTCACAAAAATCAACGTCTATCCGTCGTTCTTTCGGATTTCTTGTTGTCAATAGTTTTGCGATCAAATGTCCTATGAGAAGGAGTCTTTCATCTCTGATTACCTGTGATCGATTTGACGTTAGGGATAAAATAGTATATATATATATATATTTATTGAGTGGTCTTTAAAATATATGTCTCCTGTGTTTAATATTCAATTTCGTTACAGGAATGGCAAATCGGAGCGACAATCTTTTGAAGCTTGCACAATGGCAAGTTAATGCTACTAAAAGTACGTTACTCGATGAATTTTATCTGCATTCATTTCTGATGAAGGTCAAGAGTGACCTTGAATAATTACTGACTTTCCTACAACCCTGAGAACTATAAAGTAGGTCGATATTTTGATACTGTAGTCTACGCATCAACGCAGCATGTAGCATGGAAGACATTAGTGAGGTGATGCAAACATCTCCTGGAGGTGATTCAAGAGAATTATCGCCACCTGTCAAAATAAATCTCGATATCATCTGAAACGAAATAGTCTTTTAGTCTTTAGGACTTGCTGATGAATGTGTGTAAAACAACAAAACCATCGACATCACGTCTGTCGGAATCATTTATCTCTTCTGCACTGCCACGTGAGATAAGTCAGGTGAAGAAGTGAGACAATCCCATACAAGTGTCAACGACTCATTCTCATTTAACCGACTTTTCTCTCTGCAAGTAATTTCTGCTTCACTTATATCATTGAATCTCATCAACCATTTAATATCTTCACCCATTTTTTTATAAATCAAGAAATTTATTCAGATTTTTATTGTTTTTTTCACCTTCTCACATCTTCTTCTTGCTCATAATTTAGCTCATTTATTGAGGAAAGTGAAAAGGAGAACCCTGATGGATAAGTGTAAGCCGAAAATATAAATTAGACAACTAAACAAAAATAATTTCCAGTTGTAGGTGTTACACTAAACTCTTTGAAGTGAATAATCGACTGAAATCCTATAGAGGTTTGTGAAGAATTTTGTAAATTTGTATTTAACTGACTCTTGAAAATAAATCTGATACTCCCCAGTTACTGACTGCCTACAGAACGAAGTGAATTCCTGTGAATTTCTGTTTGAAGTCGTGACTGGTGAGGTTCATCTGATCTCGGCTGAGGATAAACACACTCTGAATCCATTGACTGGCACCAGTCACCTTGAAAATCACGAATTACTAGAAGTATTTATTCATGGGCTGACCATTGAGGAGTTGGTTCACAGTGGCTGAATGGTCGACAAGCTTGTTTTCTGACTGCATGTTCCTGAAGACGAATGTCGGTGGGCGTGTATTACTGATGAGTCCGAGTGTAGCACGAAAGAGTTTTACATTTCTTTATGCCGGTTTCCAATCATTACCTAACTGATATCAATCCGTGATGAAACTAGAGCCTCGTTCGTTTCTTATCACGTGGTTTTATTTGATATAAGAAACCTCTTGACACTTTCACCAGTGATTAATTCCTTCTTGGGGTGTATCTGATGAGTGACGAAATTGAGACATAAGAGACAGTTGTATGGGAATGGAAACCACTTGAACGAACTGAACTAATTCATCGTAATTCGTTAGTCATAAGAATAATATCAAAATGGGTTTTAAAATTGTTTGCATATGACCAGATAAAAGGCTGGCGGTGCATACTGAAGTAATCTGAGGTGATCACCGTGTGTGACATTAAGCCCAGCTTGCTTGAGTGAAAACCATTTCTGATTGCTATGATCCTCCTTTCACTATCCTTATCTGTGTATCAGGAGTAGTATCAGTTATCATCCTTAACATGCCTAAATTCCTGTTTAATTCTGATTGCTTCACTAGACATTACACCTCCTCCATTTTTATTCAAACTGAAATTTCAAGTGTTTGTCTGTGTGTTTGTGTAGCGACACAGTGTTTCGAGTGGATTAGGCAATACTTCAAATTCTTCCGGAACAACTCCGTTATCTCCAATGAGGATATTTGAATTTTGTTAAAGGAACACACTGTTTTAAGTATTTTCGAGGACAACTAATGCTCACGGTATCCATGGTAAAAAGAGAAAAATAAGTTTAATTGAAGGACCAGGTTGTCTTCAAATGATCTTCATCGCCTCATATCACAAATGTATTCTGAGAATATTACTTCACTAAACTAAATCAGCATATCTCATTAATGTATTATCAAAGACTTTGCTTAAATAGGACGTTTTTTTTCACAATAAATTTCAGAAATTATGGTGAGATTGGATCGTCTAAATGAAACATATAGTACGTATCCATTAGTTTTATAAACATTTTCTGCAATATCCTCCCAACTGCTTATCACAATTTGCTGTAAGTGTGAGTTTATTTGTATGAAAGAGTGAGAGGACGAAGCGATGAATATTTCATCGACCATCGACAGCCTCCGTCTTAACTTTCATTTTCTTAAATATGATATGGAAAATTTCCACAATTTACACATACCTACTTATGGGTAATTATTGTTAATTCAAACTTGGCGTAAATGTTCACTTTTCTTTACATCATTCAGGTCCTTATATGAAGGAAATGCAGCAGCATATTGATTTTGTACAAAAAGAGATTGATCGATTCACAAGTGAGGAATAACTAATATTAATAAATATTTATGCATAACCCTTTAACTTTTTTTCATATAATAGTTAGCTCACCTAAATGAATGTTTATGTTGTAAGCTCTGTTTGTGAAAGTGATCAACTCACTTCATGCTGAAGTTGAACCTTAATGAATAATAAAGTTTAGCTATTGTTGAGAATAAATGCTGAATAAAAAATCGAATGAATTCCGTTCACCGTGAATTTTTTAATTGGATCACGTGTGCCAACTATCACCAATGATATTCCTAATTAAGGTGGAATGGATTATGCAGAAGACTGTGCGAGAGGAAGTCATAAGAAGACTCTAGAATATCCGATTTGTGTTAAGCGTCACAAAACGTCGAAGACTTAATGGCGGACATTGAGGAGACGAGGGTGATAAAGATAACCAGCTAACAGCGATATGAAGCATGAATCCTTATCACTGGGAGAAGTTTGTAGAAAGCTACACCCTTCACCTCTCTGGCTGGGAATTGTCGTTTCAGCTACAGACAGTCGGAATGCATGAGAGTGTCGCGGCCAGCTAGAATCGAAAAGACAAGACAGACATTCATCAATCTGAAATCACTTTGAAAATCTACTGTACTTCGCCTCAGCATGAACTACCGAATTCGGGGTTTCAACACCAATTTTAACCAAATCACTTCTTTCGTAAAGGCGAGAGACCTGACTTGTACACCACGAAGAGCGTTTCCAACAGACCTATTACACATTTATATCAACAGCTGACTTGGCTGGCTCCATAATGCCGGTGATATGGTCCACTTGCCAGAAGGAATTAGGAATAAGAAGCTCAGAAGTAAAGCAAACCAATGAAGACAATACTAATCATCAAATGTGCGGAAGATAATGGAGATGGATTGTATACACTTTGTAGGGACCATCACGCGCCAGGCAATCACTTGGATGGAACTGAATGGAGGACGATTATTTGGACACGAGTGTGATGCTCACATGGAGGAGACTATGCGAGAAAGAGATGATAGAGAATGGACAGTCATAGGGAAGATGGACATGACTGTTGCCAACACGACAAAATAGATTTGTGCGGTTCAGGACTCATGTTCCACTTGGAACCTAAGATGAAGATAATGTTTGAACATATTGTCTTTGTTATTACTTTGTTCAAATCCATTAGAAGAGGGATTTGCCTGTAAAAATACCTGTCCTGCCTTCCCAATTTTTACACCATATGGGTGGAATACTGTCTCTTCGACGTTTTTCGATGTGAAGGAAAGGAAACACAGCTGCTTTGTTTATCGATTAGATATTGAACCACCAGAGGTGTTTTACTATGCATTCAGTGACTTTGATTTCTTAACATAAGTGTAAAATATATAAGTGTAATTCCATATTAGATACATTTTCTGTGCCAACCAAACACTTTATGACGTCTGGCGTTGTGGCAAAACGAATTTTCAGTACTTATGTGTATCACTGTTATGTTATTCCTCTCGATCTTACAGATGAGCAGAATACTATAAAATATTCGCCATGCATAGAACCAACACAATTCATAGAAGGTATTTTGAATTAATTCTTTTTGTTTCCATAAAAGTCGGTAGTGTTATTAGAAGAAGGCGAAGATGTGTTGTGTTTGTTGAATTAACTTTGAACAATCTGATGGTTCACACATTTACTTGTTAAGTCAATTGATATGAAAAAACACAGGTCAATTGCAGTACACAATGTGACAGAAAGCATTTAAGAATAATAAGATTGATTCACACTACGTTTGGTTACCCAATCAGATGAGGATTACCAAGGAAGGTTAAGAGTAATTGCAAATGGTTCTTCAACACACAGCGGCCGGAGAGGGCTTAAGTCTGTGAATAGCTATAACCTCAGCATATTTCAGTGAGTGCTCATGATCATTATTATATATGATTTTATTAGCATTGTAAACACCAATCTTATCGTTCAGATCGAATAGATGTTTGGCTACGGACGGAGTCGGTAGTCTACCACCTGCGTCTATTTATTTTCCAATGTCCACCTCTCTGTATAATCATTTCAGAATATGTTCTCCCACCTTCACATGCAAAGCGCGATTACTCCTCCCTATTTATTTATCCAGACACAAACGAAAATTGATGAATGGTTTAGGATGTCATATAATCACCTGTAAGCTTTCGAGGTGTACAGTGGAGCAAATTTTTCACTTGTGTGTGTGTCTACTCACACCCTTTCATTGGAAGCCGAATTTTGAAAGAAAACCACAGCTGAGCATGCTCTCCTGAATGACTATGAAAGCCAGTCACTGTCATATTTGAATAAATTTGGTTTTCCGATTTTCATTTTCATCTCAAGTGAAGTTATAGAATTCATTCACACCCTGTAATGTGATATTTTTTATGATTTGATGTTTAATAGCTTTCAGAAAGTTGAAAGTTTGGTTATCAAATGAATCCGTATGGCGATCAAGATATTTTCAAAACACTTGTAAGCACATGAAAATTCTCCTTGTTTGTTTACGGGGTGGACTGGTGAATTTATTATCCTTCCTGAAGCAGCCAATTTGATATTGAAGAGGTTTCTCAACAATGCTACTGTATGAGTTTGCTTGCTGACTGCTAATGATCATTTCGATTCGCGTCAATCTACTACTACATCTGTAAATCTTACAGCTCTAAGCATTTCTGTTAAAATGGCTTTGAAATCCACCGTGCGCACAATGTCGATCAGTGATGGAAGTCCATGGTTGCATTGACTCTTTAGAAAAGTGATTTCATTTCACTGCGAACTTGACTTTCGCACACACGAACACACACGTAACACATCCATGTATATCGGTCACTACATTCTAGCCCACACTTGAATTGATTTATTACATTATTTTCTGTGCAACGAACACGATGTGACTGGAAAGCGTATCCCGCTGTGGAAAGTGAAATCCTGTGAAACTAATCAACTCTTCATTTCAATTTTCAGATCTCAGTGGCTTCTCTAACGACTTGGCTGTTGCTGTGAATGTGAGCTGATGTTATTAAATAAAAGTGTTTAGTGACCCTATTTATGTCTAACCACAAACAGTTCACTGAAAAGAAAAGTATGCTGACTGTAGTAAAACCTGTAGAGATTGCAGACAATCAGTTTTTGACAGTCTAAGTTGATGACGATGAACATGATGACGGTAAAGAGTCTCATTCGGATGCTCATTAATGATCACTTGCCTAGTGCTCGCGAGACATGCATATCATGAAATTATATGATAATAATGAACGTAATTGAAGAATAGGGAGTGGATGACACTGTCAGTCTTCCCTTTGAGTCAGTCAACATGAAGTCAACACACAGGAATTATCGCATTGATATCGTGGATCACTCTGCAGATGAAGTTTGGATAGAAACACATCTCCATTTGTATGCTTTCGAAAAGTGCGAATAAATTAAGCTGCGCTTAACCTGTGGTCGTATATAATCCAAATGTCATTCCAAATATTAAAGCGTTTCATCTTGATGTTTTCAATGTTCAAACTCATTCATGGGGGATGATGTGTTTTCTTTCATATGCTGTGAGACTATACACTTTTATTCAATAAATGATACAGACTGAGATAGATTTAAAATTCATACCTCTGACGTGTTTAATGTGATATAGTGAGGTGTTGTGGATTTTGTGTGAGTGATGATGAATCTCGGTAGGAATGCAGTAGAGGCGCAAGCAGAATCATAGAAATTCAAGAAGAACAGACCCATTCTCTCCACATTGCTGTATACATATTAATCATTTTTAAAATTCTCATCTAGGTGGTAGATACACGTGAAGAAATAAGGAAGCAACGCTTGAATCCACAACAGTGATGCATTACTGTCGCTGAAATTTTTCAAACATTTCCAACACTTAATTCTAGTAATGAATTCTGCCTCTTACAGGCTTTTGTAGTTTAGCATTAGTGAAATATATAATAATAAAATATTTTCATCCCCGAATAAAACATCTTCTCTCTCTCTCTCTTTCTCGAGTATATTTGTGATATTATTGCTACCCATAGTGAATTACTTCTTCTCTTTTTCACACGTATTCGATTGGGAATCACATCGGGTTGAATAGCAAGTGGTGAAAGTATATCTGAACTCAGACCATTTCAAAAATGCATGTCACATTGAACATGAAAGTTATCGGTGTGGGCTTGTGGATTCAAGGCAGGAAAATTCGCTGATTGTTCTGTTTGTGGATGCAGAAAGAGAAGGGTAAATACCTGAAGTGCAAGGCATCCATTTATTCAAGACCTATTGATGTAGCACAATTCATAGTATTCCTTCTTTCATAAGAATAATGAGCCATCAGATTCTGCACCTGAGTGAGTGAGTGAGTGAAGTAAATGTGATTCAGACAACATTCACATGGATCTAAATATATCATCATTTTATGCTGCGTATCTAGTGAATTTATCACTTGGCAAATTCCTTATACCAAGTGTTATTCGATGGTTCATTAGGAAAGCGTTTACTCTCGACGTTTTAACACTGTGGTGGAATGAGAATCATAAAGTCAATTGTCATGTAAAGACGTCCACACTCAGTAGCATGTTGAACAGCAAAGCCAGCAGTGAATGTCTGAGGAATATCTAGAATTGTCATTCAATTGAACAGATGTATCAGATGTTATAAGTGTGTGTGAACTTGTCAGTAGAAAGCGTCAAAGCTAACACTTCCACTGAAATTTTCACACAATTTCATGACATCTTGCTATCGGACAAATACGTCATCAAAATAAGTGTGTGAAACTATTAGCTTCACTCAAAATATGTAAACACGTAATCATCACTATTATGACTACTATTATTTCTCAACACAGGTAATCACCGGACAATGAAAGGAACAAAGAAAAGACACTAGGAGTATGGAACGAAGGAAGGATTTCGAAGACTGATAAATATCCACAAACCGACTGAATTAGGATAGATTCTGAAATAATAGTGTGTAGCTACTTGGAAATCCGCATGATAGAATTTCAGATTTAAATCTGGAAGCCTTAAATGTGTAGGATTTATTGAAATTCCGATGGACTGTGTGTTATGTGACATTCAGTAAAAGTGAGAAACACAAAATATATCAATAAAATTCACATCAGACAGGAGATAAGAACTCTCAGATTTCTGTGTTAAAGTATCTGTAGACACTGGTGAATGTGGAACTGTACTTTACTAATGACAATATGCATAAATGACTACTATACGAAAGGCACAGATGTAAGTAAATTTCTAAGATACCCGTCTCCACGCTCTGCATTCAGCTCATTCGCACGTGTGATTTGAGTTGATCAATGCATGTACATCACACAGATTTATGAGAATCCCAGTGTCCAGGTATTTGCAAATCAGTAATTAGGTTTGGCTATTCGTCTGGGGAGGATGATCTACTACAAATCACTAATTCCTTCATGTCATATTTTCGCCAGGTTATCAGAAATCACACTCACTCACCCAATTAGCCATCCCTCCATCCACACATTCATTCACTCATTGTTTAGTTCATTTTGACATGATGTGGAAGATGAAAGAGAGGGATGTGTGAGTGTAGACGGTGTGAGTGAAGTGAAACAGTCCTACAGATCTCGAACTCTAATCAATACATTCACAAATCACGCAAATAAACAAACACGCAAATAGCCAAAGAAGCCAGTGGCACTAAACACCTTGTGAAAATTCAGCGAATGGGAGAGAATGAGTAAGACGATGTGGAGAAATTCAAGTGAAGTAAGAGAAATGTGGTCAATGTGCATATGAAAATTTGAGTGTGAAATAAATATATAAGGATGAGTTCATTGAGAATAAAACAAAATCTTCTCTGAGGATATTATATACAACCACAGAAACCATAATATATCTCTTGTCTTAATTTAGGTGCTAATGAACACGCTATGAATTTATCAGTTGTGACACCACTATTTCTAATTAACCAACATTCTTCTGACAACCTGAATCTTCCGATAACACGAAGCCTTGACTGATTAAATTTGAAGAAATACGACTTTGTATTTATTGTATGAATATATATCACTAATCAGAATTATAATAATATCATTAATAATGTTGATAATGATAATATTATTATTATTATTACAGTAACTTGAATATCTCAACTAATTTTCTCGCATCTGGGTAAATTGTCTCACTGCTCATTACAATTCACAGAGATTCGCTCACACACACGCACAAGAAGTATGAGAGTGTGAAACAGAGATACACACAGAACGTTTTACATTCAATGTCTCGCTGCACACACGGTCTCTCTGCTGAAGCTCACCACGTTTTGTTGCACTTCTATGAAATATTTGAGAGAGTTATATTAATAACCATAATTCTAGTTATTACTAATACCATTAGTTTGCTTATGCTTGAAGCAGTCATTTTTATACTGTCACTTGGCTGAATTAAAGCTATCACAACTAGCTTTAATTTTCTAAAACGCATCATTCTACTTACATGTTTTGTGAGTAGCTAGATAGCGACAGGCAAATTCATTATAACACAGAAAAATGTCTGACCTAATTTAGCAATTCCTTATTCACAGCTACGTAATTTCTAGAATATGCTCAACATAAGGTCTTTAAAGCTTTTCATTATAGTTTAAGCCATATTTTAAATGCAGAAGCGAACATAATAAAGCGTCATGGACACAACGTGTAATAGAATAAAAGCATGTGTTAATGAGTCTGGCGGACGCTGGTATACACCATTGCTCCACAAAAAATAGCTTAGGTATTGAGTGTAGAAGTATGATCGAATTTGTAGAACACCTTTCAACCTGATCTACATTGAAGATGGAGGTCTTAATATTGTCGAAAAAATCATAGTAACTGGTCTTTTGCTTTCGAATTATCCACCTTCCATTCATCCAGTGTTATTCATAAGCCAAAACATTCCCTATACATACTATGCAACCAAACTAAACTTAAAGATATCTTTATGCAAAATATAGAGAACATGAGTTGTATATATAGTCGCATGGGAATTGAGACTACATATTTGGCCATCTTTGAATCAGCGATATTTCAGTTGTGTTCTGAAATTCAACCAACCTTCGCCAAAGTAAATTTGGATCTAACCTCTGATGCATGTCGAGAATAATATTTTCATTACAACAATACTTACCGCCACTAATTCCATTTCAATTTGTGTATGAGATGTATCACAGACAGAGACATTATTATTATTTAGTGGATGAACAAGTTTCGAATATAATTCATCATTCAAATGAACTGTAGTCAAGATTTGACAGAATAGTTCTAAAATATTTGGGCGCCGAATGAGAAGTAGACATTTGCAAAAAATTATATAATAATACTCGGTCAAAGTTCCCGACTGTCTATGTCTACTTATGATGACGTTAAGACATTGTTTTACAACTGTTTATCCGTGCACATGCACACTGTGTTTAAAGTGTTTAACAAATTTAGACCAATATTTGTATGTCCGAGGTCACATTTTGATCACAGCTCATACAATTTTGTTTATTGTACATGTTGATGCCTGTTTTATGACTCATGATTGGACAAAGTGTTTTTAAAAATAAGAGATGTTCCTTTTATATATAAACCTCTGTTATGTTTATTTTGATTAATTTCCCTGAAGAAGTTCGCTCCAGACTGCCGAACGAAACGTTGGAATTACTCATTTCAATATCGCTGAGATTTTACAAATATAATTTTTTACAAATGTCTAATTCATCATTGTTCATAATCATTTCATCACCTGT
>CALYDD020000002.1:0-49988 GCA_944472135.2 Trichobilharzia regenti | reverse complement strand
ATAATAATAAAGAATTGATGAATTCATAGACTCCACAGAAAGCTGGCTGCTGCACACACATACTTACACAGAGCACCCGTTATTTTAGGCGAATCAAAATAGCTTCTGCTATTTGGAGTTTTCGGTTCCTGGGATGCTTTTGGTAATTTATTTGGTACCTGGTAGATGATAGATAAGGATTCTTCAGTGTTAGTCTGCTTTGTGGCCGGTTCCTTTGGACCAGGTGGTACAATATCGAACTATTAATGCTTCTCATTACATCTTTATTTAGCCTCACCACACTGGTAGATGTTTCCGAGTGAGCATGAAAAGTCAAGTCCCTAAAGCAACGGGCAATATAACTCCCTCTACCACAAGTGCCGTTGAATTGGTAGATACAATTAGAAGTGGTTAGCTAGTCTGGGTACTTTTCTCTTTTCAACAACCTGCTCTTCATCATCAGGTTCTACAGTTATATATCCATCTATCTATACTAATAATGAAAGAATTCGGGTTATATTAACAATATTAATGTGTTGTTTAAATAACATCGAATCTCTCAATAAGATCAATTTCTACACGACTAGTTGTGATTCTTCAATTGAAAGATATTCAAGTATTGGTTTGTAGGGATTTTATTGATTGGTTACAGGATTTCATCGTGAACTGATATTGGTTAGAGAACCACTGGAGTACTGGATAGCTGTTTCGTCAGTCTAGTTTGGGACTCTTCAGTATTGGCTAGTGGTCGCGCTATGTCGTGAATTGGCAGAAGTTAGAATTCATGGGCTGGTCATTGGTTCGGGTCCCAGTGGCTTAACGGTCTACGAGATAGCTCGCCTTGTAACGAGAAGGTCCTGGGTTCGAACTCCGATGTGTGCGTACTGGTGAAGAGCCGCAAACTAGGACGAAACAGTTGCCTATCCAGTACTCTGTTGACGGTTTTCCAGTGGTTCTTTAACCAATGTATCAGCTCATGATGAAATCCTGAAAGATGTTCTTTGTTCAGTAGAAATCAAGTCTTTTGAAATTATCTAATTGGCATTTCTTGGCATTATTCACTCGACTTGTGTTTCTATTGTCTGTTTATTAATTAACACAAGATATTTAAAAAAAAAATAGTGAACGACATTATTAAGGGTGAAATAAATGAATCCGAATTCTTTTACCTGTTTGTATGTTGTTGTTTTTTTATTTGTTCTTGGACAGCATGTGATGAAGCTATTTTTGATCGACAACTCGTTTTAGTTATTATCGATTTAGAGGATTGAATGTTGTAATCAATATCCAGGGTTATTGACAGTTCTAATTTTGCTATCTGAACGCATGTATTACTGAAATGTAAGAGAAATTCAGTAACAAAATTAATGCAAGTGTGAAATTTGGCCACTGTGTGGTAGAAATATATAATTCCATATATCACATAGATAAGTTTATTTTATTAAACGGTTGCTCAGTGAAAAGGGTTATCCAGAAAAGTTTATTGATAAGAATATGAATTAAAAATCAAAGCAGCCCAAGGTACCAACAGTTCCTAAAAAGGATGGCCTTATTCTTACAAATGCACTCGGTTCCTTGGGGACAACATCAACGAGATACTTACACAGTGCCTTAGAAATGCAGTAGAAAGAGCATTCAGTGCTGCCGAATTACTCTTTGTAAAAGACAAACTGTCTAATTTCGCCTCTTCCATGTGTATCTACCAGTTTAACTGCTCCTGTGGAGTGATCCATTTAGTCGCATTGGCCGTACAGTTAGGCGTGTTTCTCGTCGAATTTCCGAACATCACCCTGCATAGTGGTTGGTTAAGTAAAAGGACAAACAAAATCTATTCGTAGCGCCTCATCTATCTATCTCATCTTGTGGATACAGGACACAAGATTGACGTTAACCATGCTTTCAGCGGCATTTACCACATACCAGCAAATCTCAATTTTGCCTTAAGAGTTCGTCTACTAAATATTACGGAGGCTGTGGGGATCCATATTAACAAGCCTAATTAGTGCATCCAAAAGAAGTTAGTTCAGACGTTATCCTTACCACTCTGGCCATCTAGGTTTGAATGATCCTGAAATTTTGTGGAATTTTCCTAATTTTAATTGATATTCTATTTGCTACTATATCTTTGTTATTATTATTATTATAAGTTAAGCATCTTTAGTGAAATGTAATTCCATCGTGATCTTACTTAACAAATCGATATTATTTAAACTAAACACTAATATTGTTATTGACTACTATTCAAGAATATTCTGTGTATATAAACATATATGTATATATAATTGTAGAGCCAGAAGAGGAAATTGTAGAAAAGGATACTTATTTGCTCAATTATTTTGTGTTTTATAGATGTCTGAATGAATATTTTTGCTATATAACTTCCTTAAAATCCATGATATGGGATCGGTGAGAATCTTTTCATCATGAAATGAAGCATCGTGGAATCTGTAACTGAAACAGCTAAAAAGTACAAAAAATAACAAAGAATAAACACACCTGTGTTAATTTCGGATCACGAACTGACTTTAGTGAAGAGAAACATACAAAACCAAGGAATACTTTTTATTAGACGGATATTTCGTCCTAGTTTGTGACTCTTCAGGAGTACCCGCTCATGATACTATTGAAGACAGAACCTTGAGGCTACTAGGCGATTGCTTTTTAACCATTCAGTCACCTAGACGGAATCCATTAGCTAACTCAATAGGATGAAGATTCTTTGAGTTCTACTGTAAGAATTCGTTACCAATAGGGACTACAATTTTGGATGTGTAAGGAGATGAACTCACTAGTGACACTGACGCTATATATTCTGAAATGATTCAAATGCCCATTAAAATTTTCAAAAGAATGGATACTGAACAAAGAGTACTCTTTTCGATAACCCCTTCATCATCAGGCTCTACAGTTATACATATACATCATAGTGAACGAATGAATTAGTGTTAATAACAACATTAATGTTGCTTAAATAACATCGAATCAATAATAACATTGATAAATTACAGCTCAATAGCATCAACATAAAATAAGCTGAATGTTAGAAAGGTAAATTAGGAAAGATAATATTACAAATTCATGCATTTATAGTCTCTACTGAAGGCCGGCCAGGGCAATAGTAGGGGCTGGACTTACTTCTTTTGAACACAGAGAAGGATTCTTCCACGCTGGCTGGCTTTGTGGCCGGCCGGTTTGCACCAGATGGTCCAATACCGAACTGTTAATGGTTTTCACTACACCTGTTCTTAGCCATAGTAGGAGATGTTCTCGAGAGAGCACGGAAAATCAAATTCCTAGAGCAACGGCCAATATAACTCGCAGTTGAATTGGTAGGTACAATTTGAAGTGGCTTGTCTTCTTAATTGACAGAAATAGGTATTATCAGGACATTGGATTTTATCCAAGCGATTGTGAAGCGTTCATAATCTGAAACTCCTGGTTTTCGATCCCCCAAACTGATGAAGTGTGTACCAAACAAGGATGAAACTATAGTCTCTAGTACTACTCTCTCTGTCTGGTTTTTAATTGCTTTCAAACTGAAATTAAAACTAAAATGAATCGATTCCCTGAAAAATTAGTTATTTATCATAATTTGATAAATTTGTCTGGACTTTGTTCATCATTATTATTATTCATCTATCTTCGCATAACAGATAAATTGCAATTTGTGTTCACCCTCTGAATATGTCAAGGCATATATGTTAACTTTGTTTGTTTGTCTGCTTGTTTGCTTGTTTTTGCTGAACAATTTCATCTCATCTTCTAGTTAAAAAAAAAAGTAGCACCAACCCATTTCGATATGAAGTTAAATTTTATAATTAATGATCTTTCAAATTTTAGCCATAATAATAGTTTTCTTTAGTTTGATTTGTAAGGGTTAGTTATGTTTTTACGAGTTGATCACGGATTGATATCATCAGTTAGAGAACCATTGAAAACCGGGGAGTACTGAACAGCTTCTGTTTCATCCTAGTTTGGGAATCATCGGCAGTACGCACCCACCCGACTACCAGAGTTCGAACCCACTGCCTTCCGGTTACAAGGCAAGCTAGCTCTCGTATACTATTCAGTCACTGGGACCCGATTCAACGGCCAGTGCATGAATTCTAACTTGTACCAATTCACGACCCCAACCAATGTCGTCGGTGGGACATCCATCCTCACACGTGATATCTAATTGGATCTCATTGGTCGCGACGACTTCTCACTAGAACTGACTCCAAGAAACTCCATCCTGTAGCAAGTCACTCACTAGCGAGCATCAGATTAATTTTCTATAGTTTGGTTTATAAGGGTCGCGCTAAATCACGGAATTGGTAGAAGTTAGAATTCATGCACTGGCCGTTGAATCGGGTCCCATTGGCTGAATGGTATACGAGTTAACCTGACTTGTTACTGGAAGGTCTTGATTTCGAATACTGGCAGTGGGGTGGTGGGTGCGTACTGCCGATGATTCCCAAACTAGGCTGACCAGTACTCCAGTGCTGGTTTCCAGCGGTGATCAGATCCCTACAAATCAACTCAATATTTCAAAATATTATTTTTTTAAAATTTTGATTGCAGCTTGGTTCCACACTGTATTTTTCGTACAAGTATGAAATTTTCAGCATGTGATATCGGTAGCTCAAATTTTCCAGGCCGACCATAGATATCAGGTGTGCGTCAGCAGAGGGTCGAACCCCAGATCACGTGCATGGTCGGCGAGAGTTCTAACCACTGTGCCACCGACGCACATATTCATGGGTGGCAGGGATGTTTTCATTTGAGAAGGCTAAAACAAAGAAGGTTGAGTAAACAGTATATGCTTTTCGATAACCTCCTCATCTGGCTGTACAGCTTTATATAATACACATAATATTTAAAGACTGATTGTGATTGCCCACACTGATGTCAGTGTAGATTTTTGTCATGCACTAGACATCGCTGTACAGCTATTGTGACCTAGTTTGAGACTCTTCAGTGTGCATTCGCAAACCCACCAGGAATCGAACCCTTGATCCTTAGTTTACCAGACTTAACTTGTTAATCATTTAGCCAGAATTCAATGACCCTTGAATTCCACCTTTGTCTGTTGGTGATGTTTCCATTAGCTCCTAGTAGAACATAGGGATTCAGCCGCATTCGTTCGGTTCTCCGCCAACGTTTTCACCTAGCTCCACATCTGCCCATATGCTTTCATCTCCTCTTCACATGACCTCCTCTTCCAAGTCACTCTCGCACTGACAACCAACTAACTCGCTGCTTCCCATTCGGTCAGGTTCCACCCGAGCAATGGCCTGGTGTGTGATGTCACTCACTTGATGGTTTTTTATCTCAGAGAATGGCCAATCCACCAAATGCATTTATTCCTGCATATGTTTTTGCACAATTTGTTCCTCCTGGGTTGGTTTGTTCATTACCAGAGATCCCTGTTGCTGGTCTTTTCTGTCGCTCCCCTGTAACCTATACATTCATGTAACAATCCCCTTTCTCAGGCTTGGGGCTGTGGACAAAGTTGCTACAGAAACTTCAGCACGATGTAGAGTTATTAGGATAGTTAAAACAATGATAACTTGTAAATGGCTTAGGAGGAAGAAAAGGAAACTGTCAGGTACATCCAGCTGACGAGTCCCAAATAGGACGAAATGCGCATCCTGGATTCCACTGCTAGCCACCATCCACCAATTGTATAGAAATTGTCAGGTTTTTATAATAAATTAAAGTGAAGAAAGAGGTTGTATGATTTCAGGATTTCATCATGAGCTGACATATCAGTCAGGGAACCATTAGAAAACCAGCAATGGAGTACTGGACAGCCAGCTGTTTCGTCAGCCTAGTTTGGAACTAACTCTTCATCAGTACGCACCCAACCCACCACCACCACCAGGGTTCGAACCCGGGACCTTCTGGTTACAAGGCTAGCTAACTCATAGACCATTCACCCACTGGGACCCAACTCCTCAATGGCTAGTCAGTGTGTGAATTCCAACGTCTACCAATTCATGATTATATGAATTTCTTCTGAACATTATGCGTTTGGCTTCTTCAGCCCCGGATTCCGATTGCAAAGTATGATTACTTGGAATCCTATAGATAACTTTAATTTGCTTTGTTACCATCAACTTTATGTATCAACAGTATGTACAAAGTAGTGAATTAAAAGAGCACTGTACGACTAGAGTGTGTCTGTCTCTTAGTTAACCACACATAGGATGATACTGAGAAATCCGATGACGAACATATCTAATTGTACGACTAATGTGACTAACTTCACATGAGTAGCGTTAATTTCCACCTTGGTTTTATGTGATATTCAATTCAGTGCCATATGTTTTATGCATACTATCACTTACACCTTCCCAGTGGAACATAGGGGGCTTCAAGCTAGAGTATTTGAAGTTCCAGTAGCAGAAGTGGTGTTTATTTCTACGGGATGAAGTTGCTAGCCTCATTCATGCGTAGTCAACCTTCCCTCTTTACCAGTCTTTTTACCGCCTTATCGAGGTTTGGGAGTGCATCCAGTGGTCGGGGATCGAACCCCGAACCAGATTAGGCGGGGTCGGCGAGCATTCTAACTCTGTGCCACCAACGCACAATGGCACAGTGATCTTCTAATTTTAACAACTCGGTATTATTATTTTTGAAAACATTAGTGTTTTTGATAACAATCACTTTTCTAAATATTGTATGCATGGATTAATTTAGAGGCAGGTGAGGAATTTATTGAAAGAGATATATTATTATTGTTATTATTATTATTAGCTCCATTTTGTGTATCTTTTAAGTGTCTAAATATTACTACTGGTTGACTGAGACGAATGGTAGTCATATGCCACCCACGTCGACTACTAGATGCTTGTTGGCCAGATCTAATTGGTTGAAACAACAACAACTGGTTTGTAAATCTTTTCCAAAGAATTAACAAATTCAGTTTTTACTACATATTCCATATTTCTGAATTTTAATCAATAGTTTATTGATTTATCGTCAAACTGTTAAATAACATGTTAGAACTTGGTCAGTTAACAAATCCAAGTGTCCAAGTCATGTGGTCTTGCTACCTCCGTGTACTGACTTGCAAAATTATAAATATATATATATATATATATATATATATATATATATATATATATATCAACTGTGTGTGCAATCAATAATGGCAAGTAGTGGAATCAAAGATGCGAATTTCGTCCATTTTAGAACTTCTCAGGTAGATTTACCTGTATCGCAGTAAGCGATGATGGTATTCCTATTGAGACTCTAGCAGAGTTGTTAGAACTTTGAATATACACAAGGAGCTGGACTTATTGTATCAATGACTGGTAATACTACCTAGTTATGTTTATGCTGAAATAAATGGATTGGGATTCGAACTCGGGGCCCATTTATTTGAAATTATTTCATTGTTTTGTGTCGCGAGTGAAACACACAGCTTTAAGCTTGAGGTGGTTGGTAGCCACACGCCCAAGCTTTCGTCTGAACTGGACTTAGTTTTGCCTTAGTGAGGTTTAAATGTCAGGCGACCAGGGATATAATCTCAAACGAAAAGCCGAGTGTTCAAGTCAATAAATCATATCTGCACCAAAATGACACTTAGACAGAGTAACTATCTTTTCAAATCACAGAGCTTTATGTGTCTCCGTTAGGTCGCTTAGTTCATGAGGATTGGATGCGAAATAGGCAGTACTGTAAATTTATTATCAATAAATGAATTATTTGCCTGCTGAAACTTATCAGATTGCTTGATTTATGGAGGATTTAATCATGAGCTGGCATCAGTTAGAGAACCACTGGAAAACCTGGGAGTACTGGACAGCTGTTTTGTCCTAGTTTGGGACTCCTCAGCAGTACGCACCCGCCGGGGTTCGAACCCAGGACCTTCTTGCCCTTGATATCCCCATTTGTGCTACATGTAGTTTTACGCGTAAGAGATAACTTCCTTCAGATATCTCTTGTTTATAGTGACTGGTGCTGGTTCTTGTTCTTGTTCGTTGGTTGGTTGGTTGGTTACTTGGTTGATTATCTTCATCGCCTCTGTCTTCTCTATGTTCACTTGAAGTCATTAATTCACTGACTGACTGACTGGTTTCAGTGTAGAAGTTTGCACAAATGTGCAACAGTTCCACCCAGTTGCCACTCTTCCTCAATGTATCACACAAAGCAAGAGAAGACGGTGGAGATTCAAAATAGAGATAATAAACAGAAATATGAGGCGAACAGAATAGTAATATGGAAGAACAATAGAGTTTTATTGGATATTATAAGTCACAATGGGGGAATGCATCTGCACTGTCACTGATAATGATGATATTCAGCCATTTCACTAATTGTTCCCAGCCTCCATCATTGGTTCTTATCCTCTCGAGGACCCCAACCAGCCAATCAAGTAGACAACACCTCCCTACATGGCTTCCTGGCTGGCTTAAACTAACTGGCATATATATATTTCATTGACTGATGAAACGATGTTTTGATCCATCCTGTGTTAACTAAAATTACCCGTTTTCAAGGAAGGCGATCTATGGGTAGGCATGCGTACCACATGTCCTAACCATCTCTCTCATTTGGAGTAATTTCACAACCTCGTCGATTGATTTTCCCTCCAGCTGACCTAGAACTCTACTAATATCCCACCTCAACATTACTCACTATACTATGCCACCTAAAAGACACGGGAGATAGAACACTGGCACCTCTGATCAAAGACAGCTAGCTAGTTAGCTAGCCAGGCTTTTCATGTTTCCCAGTTTCAATGGGGGTGATGTCTCACTCATAGCCAGCCGTAAAGAATGACGGGTTGAAAAGAATGCAGAGAAGTACACACGTCCTTTGGTCGACAGCCATCCAGTTGGTTATCACGTGTACTAAGTTAGAGATGGCATGAGTTGGCAGGCATATGCTACACGAGCCTTCTGTATCCGTACTGAGATTTTGTCAGAGATCAACCTGCTGATGGGGCTGATGCAACTTCCCAAATAAGGGGAAATGGTCAACACGCTCCATCAACCAACTCACTCCCTATCATCTTAAAGCTAGGAGTGAGTCACTGCTTCTTCCGACAATCTGTTGGCTTTTATCTGTAGATTTTCAAGTTTACATCAATCAGCAGAGAAGTTCAAGTCTTCTAGAGTCTTCTTGTCGGCTCAATGTATACCACCTGTCTTCTCATTCCACGCTGTCTATAGCATGATCCAGTTCACTATGAGTTTACTGACAAATAACGGTTTGTTTACATCGTCATCAGTATCATACAAAACTTTCACTCAAAACACCTAAACTACTTATACCTCACTAGTAGCATATGAATAGGAAAAATCAATTAATTTATAAATTAATTTAGCTTGCTACGTAAGAATGAATGTAGATGTGTACATTAGTGAGTTTCTGTAGCAGTGATTATTTTCACAGGATGGAGTTGCTAGCCTCATGCCCAACCTTCCCTCCTTACCAGTCTTACTACTGGCTTAGTGAGGGTAAAGAAGTGAGTCTAGTGGCCAGGGGTCGAACCCCGGACCATGTTAGGCGTGGTTGGCGAACACTCTACCGCTGTCCCACCGACTCACATCAATCCATTATCTAGACAGTATTTAAAAACGTGATCTGAGCGAAATTTGCACCTCAGTTCATGAACAGTGTTCATTTTTTTTGCGCCAGAATAATGGTAGGTATCTTTAGCCAACGACCAGCATGCGTTCAAGGTCACTGGGGTGTTTGCATTCCTGGGACGCTATGGTTGAAATTCGCCTATGATGAAAACCTGAATTTATTTATGCCGTTGATGGTAGTTTCGAGCAGTGGCACTGGATTTATTCAACAGTTGATTATCAACAATCTTTTTATCCTTATCAAACAGTCGATCAACGATCAATTTTTCTGTCACATCAGCTTGGTCATAGAGTTGGTTTACAACTAATTTGATTTCCCCCACCCTCCTCAAGCAGGAGGTCCGAGTTCGACTCCCAACCGGTGGATGCACTCCTTAGCCTTGTCTAGTTTGGGCTTAATTGAGACTAGAAATTATGTCTCCTAAAGGCAACAACACCACTGTCACTGCCCCTGACTTCAAAAACTACGCATCAGTAGGAACAGTTGGTTAGGCTGGGTAACTAACTCATCTCCTTCTTTTTATTTCTTTTTCCATACTATTTCGTTTATGACAGTGGTCATTGCCGCGTCAAACTGACTTTGACAACTATGGCTGCATTATTATTAAGCATCAACAGTTTCTACAACACATATAGACACTTATATTAATTATTTTAATGAAACTTTTATTTTTCCTTATAATGGCATCAAAATTTTAGATTTGTATCGGTTGATTTAATTTAATATGGATACCTCACTTTAATATTGTTACTTAAACATTAATATAAACATACACACACACACACACACACACACAGAGCCGATTTCCGACGTTTACAAATAATGAAATCAACTGAAAATTAAGTAATATATTAACAAATATTTGATGCGTCTTTTTTGTTGTTGTTTTTGTTCCTAATTAGTTTAAAACTATGCACGTGTGATACCTTAATGATTATTTTGGACAGATCAAAGACAGCTAGCCAGGCTTTTCGTATTTTCCACTTTCAGTGGGGACTATGTCTCGCAGCCAGTCAGTCATACCAGGAGGACAGAGCGAACTGCTGCTGAGCTTGAGCAGTATACACGTCCTTTCGTCTACAGACAGATATCACATCTACTAGACGAGAGATGGCGCAAGTTGGCAGGCATATGCCGAACGAGCCTTGCGTATCTGTGCTGAGATTTTGTCAGTGATCAGCCCGCTGACTCTGGCTGATGCAACTCTCAAAATAAGTGAATTGGTAGAGTGGGTCAGTCACTTCACTTATTTTGAGAGTTGCATCAGCGCCAATGGGTTGTCGGGGAAAGAACGTGTGTACCGCCCAGCAGTTTGTTCCGTCCTCCACTTTGACTGTGACACATGGCCCCCATTGGAAGTGGAAGACATGAAAGGCCTGGCCAGCTAGCTGTCTTTGATCATAGGTGCGCCTGTCTGCGTTCTATATCCCGTATTAAAAGGTAAAATAGGGTGGGCAGTATTGAGGTTAGACTTCGGTGAGTTGGAGGGGAAATCGACCGACGACGTTGTGACGTTAAACTGACTAAAATAGTTAGAACATGTGTTGCGCATGCCTAGCCGTCGATCACCTTCCTCTACAACGGTCAAATTTAACTGCCGACATAGGATGGATCAGGTTGGGAAAGAGTTGGTTAGTGGGTGGTCAAACCAAAACATGGCGTCATCAGTCAATGAAACAAATCCACAACAGTTAGTTTAAGCCAGTCACGTAAGAAGGTTTAGACTTCCTGTTTGGAGTCCTTGGAATAACAGTAAGAAGTAATGGCGGCGGCTGGAGACAATTGATGATATGGCTGAAAGTGGGTCTCCATGACAGTGTAGATGCATTCACTCAGTCATTTTTGGTCGCCATTTTCCGTATCTTCTTCTTCTTCTTCTTCTTTGTACTGGTTACACGCACATCTTCAGAGTCTGTAGTTCAGTCCCTCTTCCCGCCAAAAATAACTTTAACGTTTCATTCTATGCCGCTCATCATCATCATCATCATCATTGAATTTCAGCCCAATTGGCTGAATAATAGTCAACTAGCTTTGTCTCATAAACCTGAAAGTTCTGGGTTCCATCCCTGGAGGGGCGGGGGTAGTCCGTGCACACAGCTGAAGAGTCTCAGTCTAGCAAGAAACACCTCTCCAGTGCTTCTTGGCTTTCAGTGGTCTCCCTAACTGATATATTGGTTCATCAGTGAATGGCTTTGAAATTTAGTTTTCTTCTGGTTGTCACTCACCTGTATAATGAAAGGTATATATTCCCTGTTCAGTAAACTCACTTCTCACATTAGAAAACCATTAAATCTCCATGCTGAGTTCAGATGAATAAACGTGGGTGTCTTATTTTCCGTATCTTGGCAGACTTTGACATTCTCATCCGCGCTGCTACCTGTAGTTGAAAGAATACTGCCAAGTCATGGAAATGAGAGATACCAATTCCTTCGAATTTCTCCTATTCATGGTGATTGATGGCTTGTCGCTATTATTGATGTTGTTAGTTAGGAGGTACCTGCAACACTGTTTGTCTCTTCGTGATGTTCACTTGAAGTCCTGTCTTCCCTGCCTTTCTCTTCTATCAGTGTATTATTTCAGCCTTTAGACCCTCGAGAGTGTGTGTGTGTGTGTGACATTAGATATTCTTCGCCTATTTTATTATTATTATCATTCATGTAATAACATCCTAGAACTCGTCAGATTTCAAAATCTACTATGATGATATGCGTACAAATACAACACACAACACAATTCCACATATGTAGAGTATTTCATCATGCTCAGATGTATCTTGTTGGTATCTCTCTCTCTCTCTCGCTCGCTCGCTATTCAACTCATATTTCTTTGCTTATATGTCGATTTGTCTACCTCCTCCTTACACAGTAATCCGACCCTCATAGTTCCAGATGATGCAATTTTTTCCCCTCCTTTAATACTCTTTTTGTGTGTTCCACATTTATTCATCCGTCTCTATCTACTCATCATTTGTGTCATGACGTAATACACACACTTCCTATTTCCCACCATTCACAACAACGACGTAAAGCATTTTTTTTACCGCGATACTAAATCGATAGAAATCATTCCACTAGGTGGAGTAGGTGTTTCCTGATGAAAAACCACAGTCTGCGACAAAATGGATATCCATTGCACCTCTTTGACTTTCTCTCTTGAATGTTAATCACTGGATCAGTCCTAAAAACTCCTTCACCCCACCCCCACCTGGCATAAATTTAACATTTCGTTCTGTGTTGCTCACAATGAAGTCTAACAACTGAACCATTCCCATGAAAAAAAGCTTCTATTGTTAGGAAGTATGATGATCCTTATTTGGACTGTACTTATAATTAGATGTAGGAGGTCCTTAGATCTTTATGCCGATAAAAGTCTGTCTTACCTTTTTTGTATCTTGTCAGCCTTAGACGTCCATCATGTGTGATGCTATATGTGTAGTTGAAAAAATACTGCCCAGTCATGAGAGTAAAACAGACGAACTCCCTCGATTTTCTCCCATTCATGGTGATTGTTGTTTGTTGTCAAAGCACTTTCTACCAGCGATATCAGATCGACAAAAATCATCCCACCAGGTGGAGTAGATGTTTCCCGATAAGATGCCACATTCTGCGATAAAATGGGTGTCTATTACACCTCGCTGAGTTTCTCACTCTCTCCCTCGAGTGTTAATCACTGTATTCATTTCTCTCCTAAAGCAGATTGTCTTTAATACGTTGGTGTATGTCTTTCTTTTTATGAGCAAAGTGGAGAAGTCGAAATATGCTCACACCATTTAACCTCAGGATTATGAGTAGACGGATCCTACATAAATTATGATAAGAACACATCTCTGATTCTTCATGAAAACGTTCAGAATACGAGGAGTCAATTATATTGATAACGAAAACTACTAACCAGCCTCAAATAGAAAGAAAACTAAGAGGAGAACCCTGGGAACTCTATCTTCAGATTGTATGTGTGCGTGTGTGTGTGGATGTATTCCATAGTCGGACAATGGATGCGTAGGCGGAAACTTGAAACACCCAACCAAAATCTTCTTTCGTCTTGAAGACAATCATTCATGTGTTCATGTGTTGCCGCTCTCTAGAGACACGCAAACAAGACAACCATCCACCAAGTCAACTACAAATGACTCACAGAACATCACAGCACCACACCACACCACACCACCTATCTGATGATAAAGTCATCATTCGTATGAGTGTGGTGAGAAAACCAAATAGGGCCTCTCTATCTCTCTACTATTTCGGCCTATTCGCCTACTTGCCTACTCATTTGTACAACCTACCACTGGCTCACTGGCTCACTCGATCACTCAATCACTCACCATCAACCAGAAACAAACCACAAACGAACGTTAAACACAAAATGTGTACTAATTAACATCCTCCTATGGAAATGAGGTCATCCACACACACACACACACAGAGGGACTATGTATGCAAATAAAACATTTACACTGGTTCACATTTACATAAACTGGTAAGAGATCAGTACAACACTGAATTAATACACACACACCGACACACACATCCACACCACACCATTTTTGTAGTGAGGTGAAGGAAAACAGAAAGAGAACAGGTCGAGTGAGAGAAATAATAAATGATCATAGATAAAGTAAATGATGATATAAAGTAAGAAGAAAATAAAAATAAAAAGGTCAAAAGGTGAACTGAACACTCCTCGCATTAATGTTTACTTAAACCAAAATAGGTATATTGGAATGAGTGAGTGATCAAAGAGTGAATAATAAACGAGTACATGTGTGTGTTTGTGTGTTCCTGTGAGTTTGAGTTGTTTTACAGCGCTTAACCACAATTACTTGAGGTTATCTCTCTTATGTTCAACTTTAATTCTCTTTTTATTATATGACTGACCACTAGCTTGAAAGCTTGAGAGTACTGGACATCCAGCTGTTTCGTCAGCTTGGTTTCGGACTGTTCACCACAATCTACCGGTTGCGAGGTGAACTCGTAAACCTTTCAGCCACTGGGTCCCGATTGAATAGCCAGCCCATGAATTCTAACTTCTACAAATTCGTGATTTTAGGTTGACCACCATCAGTGAAACCCTTGGATTTCTAGAAGAATGTTGGGGGCTTTAGCAGCACTAAACGGTAGCAGTACATCTCCATTGTATTCTGTATTCTCTATTGGCTTTACGACTCCCTATACCACAAGCTTTCATCATTTCCTCCATGTCACCCTAGGAGTCACACACACAACACATGGCTCCCCAATCGGGTTCCTTGAAACTAAATTCAAATAGATTCGCGTTCACCAATCAGAGGTGTTCAGAGGCTGTCACAAGAGTAATCCTCAATTAAGATGCTTGTTGTTTCGTAAACTATGACTAACCCAGCCAGTAAATGAGAATCCTACTTATCCATTTTACAATTACCATTTTTCCACCAAGATTCTTCGGTGATTATGTAGGTTTTCATCGATAGGTTCCTCAGTGCATATTTTCTGGATCCTTGAGGAAAGAGAAAAGATGAGATTCCTCTTTCTGTTCAGAGGGAATGAAGTTTGAAAATGAATAAACTCCCCAACCCATGTGAACATTTTGTATATGGATCTCCTCAGTGAGTTATCAGCATTTCTTTACATTTGAACATCGAGTCAGATTCAACTTGTAGGGTGAATTCAATATTTGAGCGGGCAGTTTTAATGGTGGGAAGCAAGTCTCCGAGATACAAATTCATATTACGAATAATAGTAGAGGTATCATCGATGTGTCCTTTGTAGAGATGAAGCTAAACGACAATCTAGGTGTGTTTAGAACTCGGTAAAAGAATTTCTCGTGAACTAAAAAACCATTCAGCTGCATCGCAAAATTTTTAAATCATATACAAGATCCGATCAAACATCTCAAAGAGAGAGTGAGATCAAGACATCTGATTATTCAAGTATTGGTTTGTCGGGATTTGATTTAATTGGTAACAGGATTTCATCATGAGCCGACATTGGTTACAGAACTATTTGAAAACCAACTGGAAGTACTGGACAGCTGTTTTGTCCTAGTTTTGGACCCTTCAACAGTAAGCACCCATCGGGATACGAACCCAGGACCTTCTGGTTACAAGGTGAGCTCGTAGACCATCAAGCTGAAGAGTCCCAAACTAGGACGAAACACCTGAGTATATCTGACACAAGTGTAATATATTTTCGCAATAGATTTACGGCATTCCGTCCATACGAAAAATACTCATCCAGACATGAACATAAGAACAAACAGTTCAGCAAAGAAGTCGCTTTTTTAACTGCGAATTCATTCACTTAGCTGCACAATCGCATTTATATATAATTATTATTTTGTGCGTGTATGTGTGTGTACATTAGGTTTGTCAGACAAGAATAAAAATTAGTTAGTCGTATTGTTTACTTCATCAAAAAATGTTCCAAAATCTGTGCTGAATAATGAAATTATAACTAGGTGAGCTGTGGGGGTGGGTGGGTGAAAATTAGTAGGTATTGACAAGGGTTACGCAATATAAAAGTTGATATAAGTATAAAACTTGGGCACTGTGATGGTCGAGTATAACTCCATTATGGATAAGATTTTATATTGATAAAGTGTCACATAGTGTTATACAGTAATATTAACTGATGCCGTTTATCTTATCGTTATTGGTTTCACCTGAACTTTTCGTTCATAAAGCCTAAGATAGGTGGTCATTTCTTTTCTTTTTTTTTGTTTTATTTTTGATTGCAACTTGATTCCACACTGTATTTTTGGTACACGTATGGAATTTTCAGCATGTGATATCGGTGACCCAAATTCCGCAGGCCGACCATAGATATCAGGTGTACGTCGGCAGGGGATCGAACCCCGGACCACGTGCATGGTCGGCGAGAGTTCTAACCACTGTGCCACCGACACACAGTGTAGTTTTAAACTCCAAAGCGTTATGCACTAGACCACTTGAACCACTCTACTACTCCACCTCTTGTGCAACGAGTCATGTTAATTATTTAATTGAATTTTAGATTTTCCCGTCCATTGATTGATTGATTGGACCGAAGTGCTCGGTCTCAGGTTGACATGTCGGCGGCTTCTTGTGCAGATGCTTCGACGATGTCTGGGCATGTAATCAGAAGTTAATTGGCCGATGATGACTAGCATTGTGGAATCCAGGATACGTATTTCTAATTACATGCTTAGACATCGTCGAAGCATCTGCACAAGGAAGCCGAAATGTCAACTTGGGTGAGACCAAGCACTTCGGTGCAATCAATCAATCGATCGACAGAAAAATCTAAAATTGAATTGAATAAATCAATTAGGTTTTCTGCTTTGTTTCTTCAAAATTTACAAAGCTAAGTAATAATTGGTTATAGGATTTTATCATGAGCTGACATTAGTTAGAGAACTATTGGAAAGCCCGGGAGTATTGCCAGACAGCTGTTTGGAACTCTTCATCAGTACGTACCCATCCCACTACCGGGGTTCGAACCCACTATCTTCGGTTTACAAGGCGAGCTAGCTCGTAGACCAAGTCAGTCACTGGGGCCCGATCCAATGGCCAGTTCACGACATAGCGCGACCGTTAGCCAGCGTCTTCAGCGAGTATTTATCCCCACGCCCGACCTGCTACACCCTACTACTGGTCACAACTTCCCACTAGAACCCCAGGTAACTACTACCTACCATGGAACGTCTCATCGATATTCAAGTATTGGTTTGTAGGGATTTGATTGACTCATGGTTACAGGATTTCATCATGAGATGACATTATAACAAATTAATCAATAAATTTCCTACATACCAATACTTGAATGAGTAATAATTGCCTTGAAGTTTCAATTCACTGTTATATCAAGATTATTGTGGTGTCTGTTAATACAACCAAATACTACCTAATCTATTATGTTTAATTTTGTAATTATTATTATTATCATTATTATTATATCCTTTAATTCGTAGAGGAACATAGGGCTTCAGCTGCGCGTCTCCATTGCCTTCGGTTTTCTGCCAACTTTTTCACTCCACTCCAAGTCTGCCCACATGCTTTCATCTCCTCTTCACATGACCTCCTCCAAGTCACGCTCACACTAACGACCAACTCGCCCCTTCCCTTTCGGGTTTCACTCGAGCAATGGCTTGTCTAGTGATGTCACTTGATGGTTTCTTTCCTCAGCATATGGCCAATCCATCTCTATTTCTTCCTGCTTATTTGTTGCACAATCGGTTCCTGGTTGGTTGGTTCGCTCATTGCCAGAGATCCCTCTCTGTTGCTGATCTTTTCTGGCCGGCCATCTGATCTTGAGTAGTGAGCGAAGACAACTGTTGATGAAGGTCTGTAGTTTGTTTGAGGTGCTCTTGATGACGCGCTGGCCAAGTCTCTGATCCGTATAGTGAGTAGCACTGACTGACTTCACATTGGAGTTGAAAATCCGGATCTTATTTTCGATGGTGAGTGCTGATGACCTCCACACAGAATTAAGAGTAATGAAAGCTTGTCTTGCTTTCCCGATCCTCGCTGCTTTGATATCCTCGTCAGTTCCGCCCGTAGTTGAAACGATGCTTCCCAGGTAGGTGGGTAGGTAAAGGAGGTTGTTTCTTTCAGGCTCCTCCCATTCATGCTGGCTGATTGTTGTCTGTTGTTGTAGTTGCTGTTGGTGTTGGTGTTGGCCAGGAGTCTTCATCACCTCTGTCTTCTCTATGTTCACCTGAAGGCCTATCTTTGATGCTTCTTCTATCGCCAACTTGTTTCTTATCATCACTTTCATATCTTCCAGTTTGTGGGAAATCAGACATATGTCATCATCGGCGAAGTCCAGATCCTCCAAGTTTTTTGTGTGAGTCCATTTTATGCCTGTTTCCTCATTGCCCCATCCTCTGTCTGTCGCATTATCCAATCTACTGTAATTATCGAATATAAATATGTAATAAGGCTTACTCATACATTAGATAGAAATTAGCCACACTAAAAGTAGTTAATTTAAATTTTACAAAAAAAAATACAACAACGAAAGACAACATCGCCTCACATCACTGACACATTCGATTGATTCTAACTAACAACGTCGTCGGTAAACGCCGACTTCAAATTTTTTTTTTACTATCTAAATTAACGTTGTCTGTGTGTGAGTGTGTGCGTGCGTGCTTTTTCGCTTCTCATTTTTTGTGGTTGTGGTGGTGGTGGTGTGACTATTTCTTAATATTATTGTATGTATATTATAACGGAATTTTGTTGGCGTCATACCATCTAGTTATCATCATCACACCCATCATCTGCCTGTTGAATTCTAATGCTACCTCTAAGTACTGGTAGTATGTTTGTGAATGTGCATTCCAAATAAGTGCACTCTCTTAGTGTAGAAATTATTGTTATCATTAATATTATTATTTCAAAAATGACAGTCAAGTCATTCCAAAGACAGGCTGATGCCTCGGTGTTAGGTAGATAGATAGATAGACAGACAGACAGTCAGGAGGGCAGGCAGGCAGGAAGACGGGCAGGCTATTAAAGACATTTATCTCTGTATGTGTGTGTGTGGATGTGTGTAACATTTATCTATACATTACTACTGCCTTATGATATGATCAATGACAATCATATACAAACTTGTCAGTGTATGTGCATATGTACGTGTGTGTATTCTGCATGTATGTATTTATGTATGTGTGTATGTATTTTTAAATATTTTATTATTATTATTATCTTTGCACAAAGGACATTAATGTCGTTATTGATTCAATGTCAGCAAAAAATGCGTGTATATATACTTACACATAGAATAACACCTACTGCACACACAAATATAAAGCAAAAGCATTAATATCGAGTTAGTTATGTAAATTTTAATTATTATTAATATGCGTTAGAAAGACTATTTTTCCTTCTCATCTATTACATGCATTTAAGCAAGTATGCGTATAAAAAGTCATGATGCAGAACAGGCTATTTTAAATGCTGCTTGTGTAAAATTGAATTACTTGATATGTATATAATATTGTGTTGATTTTTATATTGATACAATGAGAGAATTCAATAGGGATGCACGATAAACCATAGCTTGGTACCCTTCAAATTTAAACTGTGGTTTAATTTCAGTTTAGATTTTGAATTAACGAACCAACATCAGTCAGCAAGGGAGATCACTGGAGAATTCAGTCATCTATGAATGAATTCTAACTTCCTTTCAATTCGTGATATAAAACTATCATCAACAGTATCCACTTCGCCTTGACACGGTGGATCCGATGTTTGGCATTTTGTAGATTCTCAGCATCAGTTTACACTAGATTTTTCTGATTGTCCCCGCGATTTTTGTCTGTTATGTATTTTGATTACAATTATTATTATTATTATTATTATTATTATTATTATCACTATTCCCTTGGGGTCCGAGTGGAACGTAAGGCTTCAACAACACATCTCCGCTTTGCGTTATTCTCTGCAGTCCTCTGTAGATGGCTGGGGTTACGATTGCCCATAAGCTCTCATCACTTCTTCAGTGGTCTTCCCCATATCAATCTCGGACGCCTAATTCGTCACCCGACAGTCTCCTGAGCCCAAATAGCTCAGTAGTAACATTTCTGACTAGCAACAGCATTGGGTGACACGAATTCGAATCTCAGAAGCGACTTGAGTTCCTTCAAGGCTGTTGTAGATTCACCTTGCTTGATGTGAGTGCCAACTAGTACGAAACCTAGATGACCGAAGGCTTCCCTTGGTTGATTGCCTCCAACCTCAATATTTTCTCTTCAATCACTTATTCCTCACAATCTTGGCTTTATCCCTTGCCAACATCACTCAGCATGACAAATGATCCAAAACACATTGATAGAGGTTACTTTTCAGTGACCAGTCCAAGTAAGCATCATAGTTCTACAGATGTGGTAGGTGGTGGTCAATCACGCGAGTAAATATTGATTGCAGCACTGAGGAGTGATGTGGAGTGACGTATCTCATAAGGGAAATCAGTTTCTTTGGGATTTGTACATATAACTTCCTGATGAGCGTCAGTAAGTATAAGATTGATGTCAACTCAGCCTTTAAGGTCATGTATAAAAACGGTCAAGGGCGTTTACTGAAATACGCTGGTGCTATAGCTATTCATAAACTTAAGCCCCCCCCCCCCTGTTGTGTATTCAAAAACAGTTTGTTATTACTCTTAACCTACCTTGGTAATCCTTATTTCATTGGATTACCAAACGTTTGTGTTAATTATTCTTAAATCTTCTTTTTTTGTCACTTTGTTTAATTTAACCTTTCCATGTATATATTGACTTGACAAGTAAATGTGTGAGGGATCAGATTGTTCGAAATGTAAAGCGCCAATGCATCACATTTTTCAGATAATCTTCGTCTTTTAATAATGGTATCAAAATTTATAAAAGGGACTAACTGTTTTAAAATTTTTGAAAAGAAACGGTTCTGAAAAATGAAAACAAATCAACGAAGAGGTATTTCCGCTCAATTATGAACTCCTCCTGAGTTTATCAACTCGCTTTATTAATATTATTTCACTACTCTACTGGTTGTCCGCTCTCAATTCTCTTCACTATAATTTAATGTGTCTGTTTAAGGCAGCTATAAGGACTATTATTAACATTTCTTATCCTTATGGTTTTTGAATGGAACTCAGGGCTTCAAGCTGGAGGCTTGTCTTAGTCTTAGAACAACACATTTAAGCGAACAATATTGTTTTCAATTAGATCTCATCAGGCTTAACTCTAATATATATAAGTTTACAAATAAAAATTCATATATAAACCAATCATGGTGTTTTGTCTATAGGATAATACGATGGTGAATATAAATTGTGCAGTTAGTCATAATAGTGGTAATGATAATATTAATAATAGTAATAATAATAATAATAATGGTCTTATCAATAATAAGGATGAAAAAATGAGGCAATCTGTGATAACACGAATAATGAAAAACAGTATGATTAAACAAACAATTGTTCAGGTGGAAGTAGTCGATAAAGGCTAGTAAAAACAAATGAACCGATTACGTAATGTTAGATTGTAGGGGAAGGAAATGAAACACGTTTATAATGAATATAAGATAAGATTAAGGGATGATAAGAAAGGGGTTGGAAATATAAATAAAGGGTGGTGTAGAAGTCTTTCGTTGGTTATGTCTTATTAGGCCACGGGAGGGATAATGGCTGCACGAACTTCTTTTGAATGCATAGTTTAGGTTCAATAGTTCGAATGCCTATCGCCTCAGCTGTGTGCAGTAGACGAATACGAAGTCTATTAGAAAGATTCGGAGGGATACGATGAATTACTTTGAAGGCTTTCGTTTTATCGACTACATGACCACTATCAATTAGATGTGACAGAATTGAGCTTCGGATTGTTTTTGTCTGTCCTTTGCCAAACCACGATGGGAGATGTTCACTAACACGTTGGCTAAGCTGTCTAGTAGTACGCCCAATATAACTGTCACCGCAGGTGCAGTTGAATTGATAAATACACATAGATGTGGCAAAACTATCAAGCTTATCCTTCGTTTGCGTCCCAATCATTCGTCGGCTAGAGAATGACAAACATAGGTGTGCTGCGTAAAATGTTCTACGTATGCTCCTTGAAAGTCTTTGGAATAGAATCTCACTAGATAAGTCCCCATTAAATTGTAACTTAATAAATAGAGGTTTCTTATGTGCAGTCAGAGTCACAGGTTTCTTCTCTGATGGTTTCATATGTTTCTTTATGAAACTACTCGGATAACCCATCTCCGTCAAGGAATCGTGAATATATTCAAATTCCTTTTGTAAGAGGTCCTCCGTACATATCTTCCTTGCTCTGCTCGCGAGACATTTTACAAGATTCCTTTTATATTTAATGGGCACGTAACTAAGGAAGTGTGTGTACTGCCCTGTGAATGTGCTTTTTCTGTACACACTTCTCCCAAGTGACCCATCTTCTCTCCTACTTAGCAAGACATCCAGGAAATGTAGTTTATTCTCCTGCTCCTCTTCACAAGTAAAGGTAAGCGAAGGGTGGATGTTGTTGAATTTAACTAACAATTCGTCTGTGTTAACCTTCTCATCAGCTAAGATAAATGTATCATCGACATATCGGTAATACATATCCAACTCCTTGATGGTATCCTTCAATTTCCCGTTTTCAAGTTTTGCGAGAAAGAAGTCAGCTAATATTGGGCCTAATGGTGAACCCATAGTCTTAGTCTTCTTAATGGCTTGGCGAGTTAAAAGGAGTGCCTCCAGTATCCGGGGATCGAAATGCGAACCACCTGCATGGTCGGTGAGCATTCTACCCGCTGTGAAACCGACGCACTACAACATCACACATTTCCATTTCACTCTGCTCTTTACAATCTCTCTTACCTAACTCCACAAGTACATATATACTTTCATTTCTCTTCCATACAATCTCAACTATATCAGTATCAGACACGCCTAGCTCATTGCTTTCAATTCGGATTCCAATGGAGACTATGTCTGGTGTATGTGTGATTGTCCCTCAAATGTCTCCACATCGTGTGTGTGTGTGTCTGTATGTATGTCAAATTCATCTTCATTTCCTTCTTCATATTCTTTAAGCTGTAGGTTCTTGTCTGCTTTCCTGCACTGAAAGTAATTCCTTGATGCTTATCTGACTATCCGGCTGGCTACGTGATCTTCCTATTACCGAACCAGTGAAAGCAGGTGTTGGTAAAAAACTTCAGTAGCCTACCGGGAACTGCTTTACGCTGTGGATCATGTGTTGTGAACCATGACTTGACATTAGGTCGAAGATCCGTGTCTGAGTGCAGCAAACCTCCTCACCGATTTCACAGCAGTAGGAGCTCTAGTTCTACATTCAACCTCCCCTCCTTATCCGTGTTTAGTGACAGATAGCACGACAATAAGTATGCTGATTTTCATGAGGATATCCTCAACTACTGATTACTTTGTAAGTAGAATAATTTTAGTATACAATTAGTGGATGGTGGTTAGCAGTGGAATCCAGGATTAAGCGCATTTCGTCCTATTTGGGACTCGTCCGCCAGCTGGATGTACCTGCATTTCTCAGTGAGTGATGATGTTCCCACCAGTGAGACTCGAACCCAGTACCCATAGTTTCAAACGCCAAAGCGTTATCCACTAGACCACTTGGGCCACGAGAGCCACCTCTTGTGCAACGGGTCATATTAATTATCGAATTGAATTTTCGATTTTCCCGTCGATTGATTGGACCGAAGTGCTCGGTCTCAGGTTGACATGTCGGCTTCTTGTGCAAATGCTTCGACGATGTCTGGGGATTTAATTAGTATACAATTAGTGGATGGTGGCTAGCAGTGGAATCCAGGATAAAGCGCATTTCGTCCTATTTGGGACTCGTCCGCCAGCTGGATGTACCTGCATTTCTCAGTGAGTGATGATGTTCCCACCAATGAGACTCGGACCCAGTACCCACAGTTTCAAACGCCAAAACGACGGAAGTGCTCGGTCCAATCAATCGACGGGAAAATCAAAAATTCAATTCGATAATAGAATGAATAATTTTAAATTAAAAAATATTAAGGATTATACTGGGATAATCAATTCTGATAATGTGTTAGTCGCGTGTGATACCTTCAAAGTGTAAATTTTTCTAATAATATTTTGAGTTGGCAAATGCCAGTGGCTAGGACATGTTACCAATCAAAGGAAAATTCAAGCTAAAGTGAGGAAATATTAAATTTTCACCGGTAAAATATTACCGAATAAGAATCAATTAGAAAGATTCTGTTATTTGTGCAGTATTTTCTTGATGTGGTCACATTTAGCCGGAAAATTGGACATAGAGATGTTAGGGAACAGTTCAACTGGCCTTTAGTCGTACTTCATTTCTCCGAATGAGATGCGTGTCAGGCTGTTCACTTTTTGAAATCTAACTAGATTGTGATTGTACATCATCTGTTGGATCGGTTGGATAAATTAATTAGTAGAGATTTCATTTGATTGGTTGGAAGATTTCATCATGAGTTGACATGAATTAGAGAATCGTTGGAAAACCAACTGGGAGTACTGGACAACCCCGTTTCGTCCTAGTTTAGGACTCTTCGCAGTACGCACCCACGAACCCGGAACCTTCTGGTTACAAGGCAATAATAATAATTTATTTTGCTTTATTCCAAAACAGACAGTACTTATATTATAGAATGGAATTCTCAGCATTTGTCGCAATATTGCATCTGATTTACTCAAAATATAAATAAAATTAAAACAAAATTAACCAGAGGAATTTGTCCACGCTTACGATATAAAGTCAGAAATATTTTAAGCACGAATTGAGATCATTAAATATTAATAATAACAATAATAATAATAATAGTAATAATAATAATAACAGTGAGTTTGTTTCAAACAGTATTGTCGATTCAGTTTGAAAATTTTAGCATGTTACTTACTATAGAGTATTGAATCTAATGTTCTGTTGATGTTCAGAATTATGAAAAATAAATAAATAAAAACAAAAAATTGAGAGGATTATAAATATAAGAAATACAATAACAATCAAGTTTGGTACTGTAAGAGTGGAAGAAATGGTTTATTTAGTATTGCGAAGAAGGTTAGTTAGTTCATGCCTGACACTGTTTTCATCATATAAAGTACGTGCTAAATATGGTATAGTGGAATTTTTATACTTAGACGTACGTGCGTAAATTCTTCTAAAAAGACTCCTTGTTTTACCTGAGGAGACACAAGGTTGGAGCTGCGGGTAGAGTGGGTGCTCAGAGTCTGACAAAATTCCTTTAGTAAATTTGTTACATGACATCAAGTGCCTTTCAGTGACAATGTCAAAGGCCGTTACACGAAGACCATTTGCTAATTCCTGATAGAAAGCTGTTCATCTTAGTACAGTCAAGCTGGGAGTTAACAGACATTGAAATAGTTAGATCATCGGCACACTTAACAAAGTTCAGTTCATCATCAGAGTGAGGCAAATCATGCGAAAAGAAGGAAAACAGAAAAGGAGAAAGGACAGCACCTTGAGGGACACCAGCTTCAGTAAGCAAAGAAGTGGACGACTTCCCCTGACTGACATACAGTGTACTGCTTTCTTCCTGAGAAATAAGAATGCAGCCATTTGACAACCCAACAATCAGTTTGAGTTTCGACCAGCTTGTTTAACAAAATGTCCCTAGGTACTGAGTCGAAAGCAGATGTGTAATCTAGGAAGGTGCAGCGAACAAATTTAGCCCCCTTGTCTAAGCTGGAGACAATGTTGTGGTACAAGACTGCAACTGCATCTAAAGTACTTCTGCTGTGTTTATAAGCGAATTGTTTAGGATCGTTAAAGGCTTGAAGTGAAGGCTGAAGATTAAGTAAGAGTAACTTTTCCATAGCTTTTAGAAAAGGAGAGGTAATAGCAATAGGTCTAAATTTAAAACATGCTCCAGTAGACAACTTAGGGATAGGTACAATTTTGATGTCCTTCCAGGCGGTTGGCACGAAATTTCTGGAGAAAGATTCATTAAATATGTCCATAAGAGGATAACACAGGATGTCTGCACATTTTTTAAGAATAACACTAGGCAAACCGTCTGGGCCCAAGCTAGAGCATAGACCATTAAGTCACTGGGACCCAATCCAGAAGACACTGCGCAGTGGTCGCGCTGTCATGAATTGGCAAAACTTAGAACTCATGGACTGACTGGCCGTTCCATTGGGCCTCAGTGGTTGACTGAATGGTCTACGAGCTAGCTCACCTTGTAGCCGGAAGGCCCTGGATTCGAAACACCGATGGGGTGGGTGTGTAGTGCTAAGGAGCCCCAACCTAGGACGAAGCAGCTGGCTGTCCAGTACTCCAGTGTTGGTTTTTCAATGGTTCTCTTACCGATGTCAGCTCATGATGAAATCCTACAACCAATCAAACAAATTCAATCCCTACAAAACCAATACTTGAAAATTAATCAGTAGACAAGAGTGTGGGGTATATCAATGAAACTATGCGACCCTTGAATATTTTATTGAGCAGCATTCACTTTTTATATAAGAATCCTTATTAAAGTAGTAATCAACGTTATGTCATTTAAATTAAGCACACTGTCTTGTCACTCCACCACCACCACTGCACCCAGCAATGGATTTCTTCTTTACTTTCGAAAAATATTTTGTTATAAACTAAAGGTTACTTAAAAGAGTATATAAGTAGTATATGGGTAAACTAAGCAATATAAAACGGGGATTAAATCTTTTGCATTGTGTGCGATGGGGAATTACATAGTTAAGTGATTCAAGCAGTCTGTTATATTCCTTCTTATTGTATTCTAACGCATTGTCCATCTTTATTACTGTGAAGCTTACTGATGTTTGTATCAAAGCTGTTCAGGCTATTTGGTTTGACAGTCATTAGTGCATTCATTGATCAAGGGACAATGGACCTAATCGATTCAAAATAGTTTATTTCTGTTACCCTTCAATTAGTATTTGATGATTTGTTCAGTTGTTAGACGGCTTGGACATGACTATCAGTGATGGGAGTCGAAATCTTATGTCATTAGCTACTGCATATGATTATATATTGTACCTGATAGTAGAAGGACTGGTAAGGAGAGGTTTAGGAATGAATCGTTTGGGAATGGAACCTCGAACAACGTGTGTGGTTGGCACAAATTCTAACATTGAATCATCGACAAGCCAACTTTATTATTGTTTACTATTAAAAGTGTGTCGATTGAATGTAGTATTGAGATGTTTCCTTGTGGTTGTATTCTCTAAACTGGATGGTTTGATTGTTAAGCTCCAGTGCCTACTTCGACATTGAGTGAGAACTTTCGAATTCTACATGATACTCATGTCTCTTCTAATGGTCTTGACTGCGATTAGTTTACCTTTTATACACTTCCTTATTCTCGGATCATTTCAACTGAAATGTACATTAGAAGAAGGAAGAATGTTCTGATATCCATCGGCAGCGGTTCAATGGTAGAACGGTCGCCAGCCACGTAGGGTGTTCAAGCAGGGTTTCGTTGACCTCATACATAAACTCCCCTCTTTTCTGGACTTAACCACTATCTACTGAAATTCCAAAGCTTGAAGCCCCCTAGTAGTATACTTCAGTGTCAGTCGGGGTAAAAACAGTGAATGTGACATGTTAGATTCTTGAAATATTCGTTTGTAAATGATTTCCCAGTTTAAAAAAAACTTGTATTTTAAATTGTATTTGATATCATTTTATGTTTGCACGTCTGACCTTGATTGTGTATCGAGACCTCTTTTATTAATAAGGTGAGTAATATTGGGCGTGATGTTTAGGTCGAGTGCAAAAAGGTAAGAAGGGGAAATCAATCGACAAGGTTGTGTGGTAAAGTTACATCGACTAAGATGGTTAGGCATGCGTAACACATGTCCTAACCATCGCCTTCCTCAACAACGGGAAATGTTAGCTGACTGGACATATGATGGATCAGGTTGGTCAAACCAAACACATGGTTTCATCAGTCGATGGATTCCACAAAAGTTATATTCAGGATCCTTGAGATGGTAAAAGCCAATGATAGCTGGAGACAATTGGTGATATGGCTCAGAATTCTCATTGTCAATGGCTGACTCAGATATGCATATTCACTCGTTGTGCTGTCTCATATCCAATAAAACTCCATTGTTCCTCGATATTACTGCTCTTTTTGCCTCATATTTCTGTTGATTATCTGTGTCTGTCTTGAATCTCTCTTCACTCTCTTCTCTTGGTTTGTGTGGTTCATGGAGGGAGAGTGGCAACCAGGTGGAACCGCTGCACATTTGTGCAAAGTTCTACATTGAAACCAATCAGTCAGTAAACAAGCTTGCTGTGAGACAAGGAGGATGGTGGACTAATAACTGGTTGCATTCTTCCTATTCTGATAGGAAGTAGTACATTGTATATAATAGGAGGTATTTAAATTGTTTACATACTCTAGCCAGTGTGTTCCTCAAGGTTCTGTCACCTCTTCTCTTCTATTTGTCTTATATCTAATGAAACTAATTTTCAGGATTTCATCATGAGCTGAAATTAGTTAGAGAACCATTGGAAAATCTGGGAGTACTCGACAGATGTTTCGTCCTAGTGTGGGACTCTTCATCAGTACGCACCCACACTGCGGGATTCGAACCCAGGACCTTCTGGTTAGAAGGCGAGCCAGCTTGTAGACCGTTGAGTCACTGGGACCCGATCCAATGGCCACTGCATGAATTCTAACTTCTGCCAATTCACGACATAGCGCGACCGCTAGCCAATGTCTTCGGAGAGTATTTGTCCTCACACCCGACCCGCTGCACCCGCTGAAACTAATTTTGTTTTCATGCCGATCACATTTCGATCGGATGATTACAAAATCAATCGTGTTTTTTTTTTATCTGGAATTAGTGTATAGTTCTGTTCAGATGGTCTTAAGCTAAACTCCTGCAAAATTTCAGGTTGTTAATTTCACTTTCAAACACAAGCGTGATTTCATATGAACTGGTTTATTTCGATGATTTTTGTATCATAAATGACGAGTGTTAAAATACTTTGGATTATGTCTTTTCTCTGATTTTTTTTATGGCCTTTTTCAAAATCATGTTTCTACTTGCACAGTTTATTTATTTATTCATGTATTCTGCTTATATATTCTTCTTTATTGTTCCCCAGTATTCTTTCCTGAGTTACTTAAAAAAGAATGTTACACTGTGAAAGGTAATAAAACAAGCTATCGGTTGAGTGAAGCCAATTCACCAATACTGCAGTAGACATTTAAACCTACATAAGAAATTGACGAATATTATCTTGTCGGACTCTTAGCATCCTCCCTGTGCACATTTCTCTCTCTCTCTCTCTATCCTTGCATCTGCATTAGGTAGGAGTAGAAACAATTATAAAAGACCTTGTACTCGGATGACTAAGTATTGAGGATACCTTATTAATATACGTGTAAAACTTGTGAACTGTGGTAGTATGTAATTACATATTATTTTTGTTTATTAGATGGATATATCAGACAGTCAGTGAAACAGTATTATTATTATTATTATTTACTGGATGACTTTTCGAAAATTCAAACCGATACTTGGATTTCTGATCATCCCATCCTATGTCAGTAAAAATAGGTTTGGTTAAGTGTTTAAGTGACAATATGGCACAACAACTAAATTAGTACCGAGGGAAATCTAAGACAGGAAGTTAGGCATATAAGAGAAGCTTTGACACTTAATTAATAATTACCCTAATGAATTAATCAGGAAGTATGTGGGGAAATGTAAACATAAAATTAATAACAATCGTAATAACAGTGATAATAATATTGATAATATTAATGACGACAAGCATGTCAAACATGCACGAAATAATGACAACACCAACAATAGGGAATTTAAATCGCCATCAGTAGTACTTTTCCATACAAAGAAGGAACCTTGGAAACCACCTTACGGAGAATTCTTAACAATACCTGTCCACCTAGACATCTGGAAAATTCTACTACCATCACGACGACAAATAGGAAAGAATAAAGAAAACTGTGAAACTCAAGTTTCGAAGTTGTGTGGTTATAATTGGCGATATGATTATGAACAATGAATAAATTGTCTTCTAAACTTTGTCATCCAGTAAATAATAATACTGCTTCACTGACCATGTTTGATGTATGCATGTAATGAACGAACTGATATGGAATTAAGGAGACTTTATTCGTAATATACTCACTTTTTATGATGATCAGTGTGTAAGGAATGTTCCATTCTTTATTTGCTGAGAAACACTGAGTAAAATAGCCCTTGTTATTGTTTCTTTCATCAATATACTGTTGTTAATAATATTTCTACTCAAGTTTTAATTTTATATTCATATTCTTTTTACGAGTTGATCACAGATTGCTATCAGTTAGAGAACCATTGAACACCAGTACTGTGGTACTGGACAGTTGTTTCATCCTGGTTTGGGAAACATCGACAGTACGCACTCACTGCCAGGGTTCGAACCCAGGACCTTCCGGTTACAAGGCAAGCTAACTGGTATACTACTCAGCCACTGGGACCCGATTCAATGGCCAGCCGATGAATTCTGTCCACCGCTCCTCTGCTGGTTTTCAATTCTCCTCTAACTGATATCAACCCGTGATCAACTCTTAAGCACAAATCTAATCCTCACAAACCGACGACTGAAAATTCATATTCTTATTGAACGGTGTTGTCCATGTAAATGCCCTCTTGGTGCGTCGGTGGCACAATGGTAGAGTGCTCCCCGACCACACAGGTGGTCCGGAGTTTGATCCCAGGTCACTGGACGACGCAGTCCTCTACCTCGCTAAGCCACTGATAAGACTGGTAAAGAGGGAACGTTGGCTAAGCATGAGGCTAGCAACCCCATCTTGTAGAAATAAATACCACCACTGCTACAGAAACTTCAAGCCTCTAGCTTGAAGCCACCCTATGTTCCTTCCACTGGGAACGTAAAGGGAATTAAAAAGAAGATGCCCCCTTGATTGTTTCTCCCTGTATTGCGGAATATAAAGAGAAAATTAGACGCTGCATTGAATTACTTGCTAAAAATTCCACATAATATCAAAAGTTCCGTCAGGAATTAATCTTTTATTATTATTATTATTCTTACGATTATTCTGTTAATGTAATCATATTGTATAATCTTCACTTTTCAGATGAATGACTGAATCCGATTCCTTCACATCCCCCCTACATTATTAAAGACAATAATAATAATAATAATTAAAAAAGAAGGCCCTACTGTGGTTATCAAATTAACTATACAAACAACAACACCACGTGACAATTTTAACTTTGTTCAGAGTAGTCATTTAAACAAATCGAAACAAACAAACAAACAAAAAAATACAATCTTAACTCTGATTGGTTAACTTATATTAACCAATGGATGAAACAACCAATCAGAAAGTAGAATCATTTACAAACAGACCACTTACTTCGTTAGTTAACAGTCGTTCACAGGACGAAGTGAATAAATCATATAAGAGTACGGTGAATGAATCATACGCTAATAAACATCCTAACACAACTGCTACTACTACTACTAATAATAATGATCGTGGTTTATTCGGTGGATCATTAGACAGTCGTCAACATCATCATCATCACCACACTAATATTGCTACTAATCTATCCTCTTCCTCTTCGTCGTCATCTAGTGTAAAGGATTTAAAATTTAATAATAATTCTGGTAAATCAACTGTAACTACAAATATCATTAGTAGTAATAATAGTGGTAATAATAGTCAAAAGCATGGTTTAATTAAAAAACTTTTACATCGTGGAAATTCAAGTAATAGCAATACTTCTTCTAGTGGTAGTAATAGTGGAAGTGTTGAAAAATTGAAAATTTTAGAATTTCGATCAAATCGTCGTCCACAGACAGGCGAAAATTCACCAACTTCACCAAAAGTTATGGGGAATGTTCATCCGGTGAGTGAGAGAGAGAGAGAGAAATTGTTCATGTTTATGTGTATTATTACTCATTGTATTTTGTTTACCTTACTTTTATTATAATTATTGTTGTTAGTTGGATTACTTGTTGTTGTTTTTTTTTATCGATCGTAAGGCATTTTTTTTTCATTTCTGTAATCAATATTGTAGTTTAGCTAAACGTTTGTGCTGCATAAATACGTGATCTTCTCATTGACAGAGAGAAGCATTAAGTTGCAGTTTATATGCTTTTAACGCGAGAAATTATAGTGATGTATCCGATTCTTCTGCTCTGAATTTATGGTTTTATGGTTGACATTGCGGAATTAGGTTCAATGTGGCGTTATTTAAAGTGGGACAAAGTTAAACTATGGTGATCCACGAAAGGTGAACGCATGGAGGACTTTGAGCGGACCAATCAGGGAATACAATGGTTTTTGCATAAAAATGCCCTTTATTTTGCAAAAGGAATATATGACATCACTTAAAAATACCTCCAAATCATAATGAGGGATATCAGTTTTTAAGTTAGACCAGTTTCTGCGCATGTGTGTTCATCTAGGTGTGACTAAAGATGAGTTCTTATTGTGACCTGTGTATCGCTCTTATCCTGTTTTGCAGTCTTTCTCAAAAGACCTCGATTGAAGTAGTATGGGTTTCAGTAAGAGGATCGATTTATTTACTATTTACTACTAAGGAAGTGAGGATAATAAAAATAAATACTACCAACCGCAAACCTAATCGTAATCGTAACCTGGCAACAGCAAAGAATAGACATCAAATTCAGACGACTTTGAAAGAGCCAATCAGATTCTTCTGGGTGAAAAGTGGTACTTAACTTACAAAAAAGTGTGTATCTACGATATATATGTAATAAAAATGAATCATATAGGGTATTTATCTTTAATATCCTGCAAAAACTGGTCCCAGATTCTGATGGAAGTCGTTATAAACATATCAAACCAATGTATTTTCTATTTCTCCAGTTATTGGAGAGCTTTGATTTCGAGAAGAAAGTGTCTAAAAAATCACCAGTTATGTGCGACTTGCTAACTTATACAGACTTCCTCACATAATGAAAACAAAACACGTAGATCAGCGAAGAGTCTCTTTTCGGCGGCGGCGAATTCATTTTCTTAGCTGTACAATCGCAAATATATATGTGTTGTTTTGTATGTATGTATGTGTACATTAAGTTTGTCAAACAAAATTACAATTGGTTAAGGTTATTTTATTGGCAGTCACCTCTCTATCTCAACTTCATCGACTTTGAAAAGGCCTTCGACAGCGTCGATCGCGAGGTGATTTTCAACTACTTCGCTACTACGGGGTCCCATTGACAATTATACATCTCATCCAACAGTTATACGACAATGCTGCATGCCAAGTAATCCACAACGGGAAACTCACGGAGGCCTTCGAAGTGAGGACGGGAGTGAGGCAAGGCTGTCTACTATCACCAATGATCTTCCTGATTGCAATTGATTGGATAATGCGACAGACAACGGAAACCAACGAGGGAACAGGCATAAAATGGACTGACACAAAAGACTTGGAGGATCTGGATTTCGCCGATGATATATGTCTGATTTCCCATAAACTGGAAGATATGCAAGTGAAAAGTAACAAGTTGGCAGAAGAAGCATCAAAGATAGGACTTACTTCAAGTGAACATAGATAAAACAGAGGTGATGAAGATTCTTGGCCAACAACAACAGACAACAATCAGTCAGCATAAATGGGAGGAACCTGAAAGAAACAACCTCCTTTACCCACTTACCTACCTGGGAAGCATCGTCTCAACTACAGGCGGAACTGATGAGGACATCAAAGCCAGAATCGGAAAAGCAAGACAAGCTTTCATTACTCTCAAATCTGTGTGGAGGTCAACAGCACTCAGCATCAAAAATAAGATCCGGATTTTCAACTCCAATGTGAAGTCAGTGCTACTATACGGATCAGAGACTTGGCGAGTCATAAAGAGCATCTCAAACAAACTTCAAACCTTCATTAACAGCTGTCTCCGCTCAATACTCAAGATCAGATGGTCAGAAAAGATCAGCAACAGGGATCTCTGGGAGCGAACCAATCAGGAACCGATTGTGAAACAAATAGGCAGGAAGAAATGGAGATGGATTGGCCATACTCTGAGGAAACCATCAAGTGAGTGGCATCACCAGACAAGCCATTGCTCGAGTGGAACCCGAAAGGGAGGCGGCGAGTTGGTCGTCAGTGCAAGGGTGACTTGGAGGAGGTCATGCGAAGAGGAGATGAAAGCATGCGGATATACCTGGAGCAGGGTGAAAAAGTTGTCAGAAAACCGAAGGCAATGGAGGTGCGCAGCTGAAGCCCTATGTTCCTCTAAGAACTAAAGGATACAATAATAATAATAATAATAATACAAGTCAAGAAAATCAAGTATTAATGAAACTAAGGTAGTAACAAAGGTGATGAGTTGTCACAATCAGTTGTTAAAAGAAATTATGCAATAATAATATGAATAGTTTGATGAATGAGTTTTACTCAGGATGCACTTAGAAACAAAGTAGATAATACGAAATTATGTAAGAGATCTAAGTGAATACAAGAATTATAAGCAATTAAAGAACAGACAAAGAAACAAAATTAAGTCATCAAAATAAAAGTAAATAAAAAACTCAAAACAAATCAAAACATTGTTACCATGAGAGTAGAAGTGGTTGAGTAATTATCTTTTGTATGCACAGCTCCGGTTTTTCTATGTGAATGGATGGCCAGAGCTTCAGCGATACAAAGAAGACGAAACCGTATTGCCTTTGATAGGTTATTCTTGACTCTGTAGATTACTTTGAAGCAGGAGGCGTTTGTTGAAATGTAATTATCAGTGTTAACCAAGTGTTCACTTGTCGCACTCCTTATTGCACCACTATTGCCTTTTCGCAACCATGCTGGCTTTATAGTGTTCTTGAATCTTCGTGGACAGGATGCGCGTCGAATGACCGATGTGCCTGGTTGACTTCACAGCAACAGGTGAACTGATATATGGACATAGAAGTAGTCAGATCCGAGGTCTTGTCCTTGAGGCTTCTGCAGATCAGTGGGCGACTGACTGGAGAACACCATTCTTAGCGTTGCTGCATCTGGTTGCATCTGAATGTATAACTATCAATAGCCTGGCAATACTTTTTCAATAGTCATTATCCCTCCACTACATATGCATGTTTTATTCCTTCCTATTAACCCACTTTTCCACAGAGAAGTTAAAAACACTTTCAACGAGGATTATGACTAGCAACCATTTGTAATGCTGAGCTATCTAGCTGGTTAAATCAAGGTTATTTGACTTTGATGCTTATTGTTTCCTCTTGCCCGTAACCCCTGAACTTTTATCCTGACTCTAATCATAACCCTAATTCTAGTCCTTCTTCCCTTGATGATCCTAACCCTAATCGTGACTGTAACCCTGACAAGCTATTAACACATTGCTCAAACAGTACTTAAAAGCAAGATCGGGATGAAAATTTTCACCTTGACTCGTGTACAGCGTTCATAGTGACACTATAGTAATAGTAGGTCTCGTTATCCAACCGGATAGTACACACTCAAGGTCATTGGAGTATCTAAAGAGGCTGTAAAAACAGTTCTTTCACTGGAATGGTTTTGTAACTCTTAATAATCAATGGTTACGGAAAATTCCATCACTATGGTAACTTTTCTACATCAACATAGTGCACATGAGAATGACCTGAGAGGTATTTTGAGCTATCTGTTTATTACTATTATAGAAGTGGCTAACGATTTATTCACTAAAACGCATAGATATCCACTGAGTTTTCGATTAAAAGTCATTGAAGTGTTATTATGAGGGGAAAGTGCTAACCTCTCACCATTTTGCTCCTTAAAGATCTTAATGGATGTAATATGTTCTGTCTTTAACTGTACACTTCAACGTTGAAGATTAGTCATTATAATTGATCGATTGCGTATGACACTAGTTGCATCACGGACTGATTGGTTTATTGCCATCGTATTGTGGAAGAGGGAAGTCAAAATATTTAATTCACTACACACACTATCTAAAATTCTTAGCCTTAGATGATTTATGGAAATAATCGAAGCAATTTTTCGCTAAATCTTTCCTGTATCAGTGGGTTTTCGAATGTTTCGTTAAACAATTTATCTATCTATGTTGCACTCGAAGCACTCATGTCAACTGTTACTTCATAATTTGCTCTCTTATTAGTTTTTCTAAAATTACTTATTCAATATTAAATAACCAATATTTCTTGTCATCTATGTGTTTGTATGCTTGTGTGTGTATGTGTGTAAAATTCATCACAGTGTACTGCCGCCTCTCAAAAGGACTATGTGTATTTTGATATGCGATGCTATACACTCAGCTAAAACGATATTCGAGTGCCCAGTGAAAATGGGCATTTAATTCTCACTTAAACACTATTCGTTGTGTCAAGCTGGTCACATTATGATTAAAAAACATTTTGGTAACTTTGATCTTCTATAATTTGGTTTGTAAGGGTTAGTTTTGTTTTTACGAGTTGATCATGGATTGATATTAGCTAGAGAACCATTGAAAACCAACCAGGGAGTACTGGACAGCTGCTGTTTCATCAGCCTAGTTTGGGAATCACAAGAAGTACGCACCCACCCCACTGCCAGAATTCGAACCCAGGAACTTCCGGTTACAAGGCAGACAAGCTAGCTCGTATACCATTCAGCCACTGGGACCCGATTCAATGGCCAACACATGAATTCTAACTTCTACCAATTCGTGATTTAGCGCGATCCCAACCATTGTCGTTTGTGGTACATCCATCCACACACGTGACATCTAATTGGACCTCATTGGTCACAACTTCTCACTAGAGCTCTAGGAAACTCCATCCTGTAGCAAGTCACTAGTGAGCAACAGATTAATTTTCTATAGTTTGGTTTGTAAGGGTTAGTTTTGTTTTTACGAGTTGATCACGGATTGATATGAGCTATTGAATCGGGTCCCGGTGGCTGAATGGTATACGAGCCAGCTTGCTTTGTAGCCGGAAGGTCCTGGGTTCGAACCCTGGTAGTGGGTGCGTACTTCCGATGATTCCCAAACTAGGATGAAACAGCAGCTGTCCAGTACTCCCTGGTTTGCAATGGTTCTCTAGCTAACTGTGATCTGTTTACTTTATAAATAGCAATAATAGTAGTAGTAATAATAATAACCTCATTCTAGACAGTTTTTATATAATCTATAGATCTGGCATCGTCACGTAAACTAGTAATTGATAGTAACATGATTGTGTGACACAATCCTGTCTAACCTGTAGCGCAAACCAATCCCCCTTATGATACTTCTTCTTTGTGTCTTTCAAGAAATTCAAAACATTTTTGGTTGAAATCAATTAGAAAACAGAAAGATTTGAGCGAAGAAATATTTACTTTTCAATTAGATCCTCATCTCACTGTGGCTCTACTCTAATATATTATGTACAGCATTTTTATTACAATACACATCAGTTTACCAATCATTAAGTGGCACTGATATGTTTGTTAACAATAATAATTAGTGTCAAAATGTCAATGGGTTGATAATACACGCAGAAAATCAATACACATTTAAAAGGTAGAAATGGTTAGAATAAATTAATTTTACATGGGATAACACGTAATTAAAGATGAAGTAGTTAGAAAAATAAAATAATTTGGACAGTTATGATTTTTGTAACTTTAAAGGTTTAGGAGGAGAGGGGCGAGGTATTCCGGATTATACATTCATGTAACGATGGCCAGCCAAGGAAAGGAAAGTGTCTGTACAAATCTCTTCTGAACATACAGGTTTGGCTTCTTCAGGTGGATTCCTATTGTTTCAGCTGTCTGTAGAAGACGAACTCGTAGAGCAAAATTAAGATTAGTAGGAATGCGATAGATAATTTTAAATGCTATATTAAAATGAACCTTATGCTCACTATCTACAAGGTGTGCTAAAATAGATCTACGAATAGATCTTGTTTGTCCCTTATTTAACCTAATTGTACGCTCAATGTAGGTGGCTCCGCAGCTGCAGTCAAACTGGTAGATACACATAGAAGAGGCAAATTTAGTTTAGGTAGTTTATCCTTATTTCCAGAACGTAGAATACGGGTGGTTGTAAAGAGACAACGTACCTCTGCTGCTTAATAAGCTCTTTTAACTGCATTCTTCAGGCACTGTGTTATTATTTCGCTGATGTTGTTACCGAGGAAGTGCAATTTTATGAACATTGGTATTTTCGGAACTGTAGCCATACTGACTGTCCTAGGTGTGATGAATTCATACTTTTCACAATAAACTTATCTGGATAACCATTTTTGTTAAGTAATTCTCTAATAATCTTAAGCTCCTCATTAAGGCAGTCATCTGAACAGATTAACCTAGCTCTATGAACCAGACACTTTACCAGGTTACCCGTTTGTATTATTTCAAAGGTACTAAACTCAAACAAAAAATGAGTATACTGACTGACCTGTTGTTGTAGGTTTCCTATACACACTCCTTCTTAGCGTACCATCTTCTTTCCTTGTCAGTAGGACGTCTAGGAATAAGATACTGTCTCATTACTTTCTTTCTCTATGGTAAAGTTTATTGCTGAATGTACAGCATTATAAACTTCTCAAGGATGTTCATTGCATCATTCTCGTCTTTCATAACCAACCAGAAATCAATCTTTTTGTTTTGTCTAAATGTCTAAATGGGGATTTTTTTCATATTAAAAAAAGGGGGCAGAAGTATATTTTGAAACCCGTGGATATATCACTGAATAATTAAAGACTGTAGGGAGAGTTAGTTTTATTCCTTAGGGCAGTGAGTGAGTGAGTGAGTGACAGTCTGTACTGAAAATCTCATGTATATGATTAGTGGAATGTATTGCCGTCCATCATATGATACTATTTTTTTATTTATTAAATTCATTAGATACTTGCAAAACAGCAGGTTATAAACGTGTTTTTTAAGTAGGTGTGAGAGTAAATAAATGCCATTAGCAGTTATATGGTGTTGTATGGATTAAAAAAACTATGTGAACATGAGAAATATATAAGGCAATATGATGAATGATGGAGGGTATTTGTTAGCTGAAGTTTTAATCTGGCTGTTGTAATAACATATTGTAGGGATTTTGTTTGATTAGTTGAAAGATTATATCATGAGCTGACGTCGACTGGTTAGAGAATCATTGGAAAACCTTGGGATCTGATACTCACTAACAACCGGCCCTATTCAGGTAGGTTCCAGCGTGAGGTCGTAACCAGTAGGGTACAGCAAGTCGAAGGTGAGGAGATTTACTCATCGAAGAAGACATTGCAAAGTGGTCACGATATGTCTTACGTGAATTGACAGAAGTTGAAATTCATGGGCTAGTTGGTCTACGAGCCAGCTCACCTTGTAACCAGGGGGTCCTGATTTCGAACCCTGGTAGTGGTGGGGTGGGTGCGTACTGATGAAGAGTTGGTTCCAAACTAAGCTGGTGAAACAGCTGGCTGTCTAGTACCCCAGTTTTAGTTTTCCAATGGTTCTCTAACCGATGTCAGTTCATGATGAAATCCTGCAACAAATATATATATATATATTTGTAGACGACGAGCTATGGCTGATGATTTTCCAAGCTCTTCTACTTCACTAACTGGATTTCTCGACGGTCGAACAGAAACGGCTCTACGGTGTTCATTTCACCTGATTACTTTGATTTCTTTCTGTAGCGATGATTGTCCGATGTATATCGCATCACATTTCAAACATTTTACTGTATAGGAACAATCAAATTGAGAATCCTTAGCAATTTGGTCTTTTACATAGAGAAGGTGGCTTTGTAGTGTGCGTGTGTGTGTGTGATGTTTTGAAGAAAACTCTAACATTGTGCTTATTGAGTACTCTTCTTCTGATATCGTTGGGAATTACAAAAACTATTATAATAATGAATATCTTATTCCCAAAGTCGAAATTATATTTGTAAAATCACAGAGAAATTGAAATGATTAATTCCAATGTTTCGTTCGGCAATATATATATATATATATATATATATATATATATATATATATATAAACCTTTGTTATGTTAATTTAGATTAATTTCCCCGAAGAACTTCGGAGCATATTTCTGAACCCAGGAAACGTTGGAATTATTCGTTTGAATTTCGCTGAGATTTTACAAATATAATTTTTTACAAATATCTACTTCTCCTTCGGCGCCCAATTATTCTGAAACTATTCGGTCATATTTTCTTTGTATTATATATATATATATATATATATATATAATTGTTCCCTTGGGTTCCTAGTGGAATATAGGGCTTCAACTGCACGTCTCCACTTGTCACTTCTGTCTTCTGCCGTACTTTTCACCTGCATCCATGTTAGTTAGTCCATACTGTTTCAACTCCTTCCTCTTCACACGATCTCCTCCATGTCACCCTTGCACTGACGTCCCACTCACCGCTTCCCATTCTGTCGGGTTACACTCGAGGAATGGCCTGACACGCGCGCGATGTCACCAGCGGCGGCCTCCTCAGCCGCGAGTGTTCAATCCATCCATCTCCACTTTCTCCTGAATATTTGTTGGTTGGCGATTGGTTCTTGATTTGTTTTGTTTGTTCCCAGCCATAGTTTCTTGTTGGTGATTGTTTCCATCCCGGCCGGCCATCTGATCTTCAGTATAGAGCCAGGGAAGACAGTTGTTGGTTGATAAAGGTTGGTCTGTAACAGGCTGTTGGAAATATTCTTTGTGACCCACTCGCCTGACAAGTTTCTGATCCGTATAGAAGAACTGACTGACTGACTTGACATTGTTTGTATTGAAAATCTGACCGAATTTTGTTGTTGATTCTGAGTTGAGTGACGAAGATTGGTTTTCCAGATTGGTTTCAGTTGGTTGATGAGTGAATGTGTTTCTCGCTCGCCTTCCCGATTCTCGCTCGATTTGAAATTCTCGTTCTTTCCGAGTGCCTATAGTTAAGACAATGCTCCCTAGATAAGTGATAAGTGAATGAAGTCACCTCTTTCAAATTCCTCCCGTTGATAGTGATTGGCGCTGGATATATATATATATATATATATATATATGTATATGTATATAATTATTATTATATCCTTTAATTCGTAGAGGAACATAGGGCTTCAGCTGCGCGTCTCCATTGCCTTCTGTTTTCTGCCACCTTTTTCACTCCACTCCAAGTCTGCCCACATGCTTTCATCTCCTCCTCACACGACCTCCTCCAAGTCACCTTTGGACGACCAACTCGCCGTTTCCCTTTCGGGTTCCACTCGAGCAATGGCTTGTCTAGTGATGCCACTCACTTGATGGTTTGTTTCCTCAGAGTATGGCCAATTTCTTCCTGCCTATTTGTTTCACAATCGGTTCCTGCTGAGTTGGTTCTGTCATTGCCAGAGATTCCTGTTGCTGATCTTTTCTGGCCGGCCATCTGATCTTAAGTATTGAGCGAAGACAGCTGTTAATGAAGGTCTGAAGTTTGTTTGAGATGCTCTTTATGATGCGCTGGCCAATCTCTGATCCGTATAGTGAGTAGCACTGACTGACTTCACATTGGAGTTGAAAATCTGGATCTTATTTTCATTTTCATGCTGAGTAGTGATGTTGACCTCCACACAGACTTGAGAGTAATGAAAGCTTTTCTTGCTTTTCCGATTCTGGCTTTGATATCCTCGTCAGTTTGGTCGGCCTGTAGTTGAAACGATATTTCCCAGGTAGGTGGGTAGGTGAAGGAGGTTGTTTCTTTCAGGTTCCTCCCATTTATGCTGACTGATTGTTGTCTGTTGTTGTTGTTGGCCAAGAATCTTCATCACCTCTGTTTTATCTATGTTCACTTGAAGTAAGTCCTATCTTTGATGCTTCTTCTGCCAGCTTGTTGCTTTTCACTTGCATATCTTCCAGTTTATGGGAAATCAGACATATATATATATATATATAATACAGAGAAAATATGTTGAATGCCTGCTTCAAAGTATCTCTGTCTAGCTCAGAACATAAATATTTTATAGATATTAGTGAAATACTTATAAAATATTTATTATATATTCCGGAAATCCTATACTTTGAAGTAGATGAAGAGAGTATGGAAACATTCGTTAGTTTAAAAAAAAAATCAATATTCGGACTACTCTTATGAATAATTCGTTTTTATTTTATGATGTGTATTGAATTCTCATTAATAATTTTCCTGATAACATCAGTTATGCTGGGAAAAAAATACAGCCTGACTATAATTAGTATGCTGGTGACAACATTTAAGTTATTCATCGCTCGCATAGGTAGGTATATTTATACAAAGTGAAAATTTATCATGATTTCGTTTAGAAATCTAAATTTAGCCAATATTTACTTCTTCATACATTTGGTTCCCTTGATAAATTTCGATAGACAAAGAAAGAAAGAAAGACCAGATTTTCAGTATAAAATGTGATATCATCATTCTATTTCACATGTGTTCTCATTAGCTAACTACAGACTACCTGATATGACAATGGTAGTAGTATATAGGTGATAATAACATACTTTAATATTTAAGTGGTAATAGTGATGTTGATGCTAATGTCACCTCAGTATTATTATTGTTTACTGGATGCCCATTATCCCCATTTCTATTCAGCTTCATTATAGATGTACTAATGGACTTAACCTTAACTCACTCCAGCGACTCAGGGATTGACTTGCTACCAGGGAATAATCTTGTTGACTTAGAATATGCCGATGATATAGTCCTTCTAGACGAGGACGCTGACAAACACCTTGAGCTGCAATCTACGAATGTTTGGCATGTGATTCGCTCCCTTTGTGAAATGCAAGATGATGTTACAGGACTGGACTACACCGACTCCTAGTTTAGAAATAGGGAGTGAAGTGGTAGGGCACGTTGACTGCTTCACTTATTTGGGAAGTACCATCAGCCAGTGCCAATGGGTTGACCTCTGACGAAATCTCAGCACGTATTCAGAGGGCTAGTTTCGCATATGCCAGTTTACACCGTCTGTGGCTTATTAGACGTGATATCCGGCTGTCGACCAAAGGGCGGGTGTACTGCTCATCAGTTCACTCAGTCCTCCTTTATGGCTGTGAGAAGTGGCCCCCATTGAGAGTGGAAGACATGAAAAGCTTGGCTAGCCAGCTGTCTTTGATCATAAGTGCCTGCGCTCTATCTCCCGTGGTATCATAAGGAGAATAATATTGAGGTTAGGCCTCAGTCGAGTGCTAGGTCAGTTGGAGGGGAAATCAATCGACGAGGTTATGAAATTACATCGACTGAGATGGTTAGGACATGTGTTATGTATGCCTAGTCATCGCCTTCCTCGACTGACGGGTAATGTTAGCGGATATAGGGTCAGGCTGTAAAAGAGCTAGCGGCGGTCAAACGAAAACATGGCCTCACCAGTCAATGGAATCTACAACAGTTAGTCTAAGCTACGTAGGAAGGTGTAGACTTCCTGACTGGTTGGGGTCTTCGGGATGGTAAAAACCAATGGTTGGAAACAATTGGTGACATGGCTCAAAACCGTTCTGAGTGGCGCAGATACATCCACTCCTTGTTACCTATGATTTCCAATGAAACTGTTTTGTTCTTCGTTACTACTATTCCTTTGTCTCACACCTCTGTTTACTGTCTCTTATGCTTTTCTTGTACTTTCTTCTCTTGCTTTGTGTGGTACATGGAGGGAGAGTGGCAACTAGGTGGAACTGCCGCACATATGTGCATAGTTCTATATCGAAAACAGACAGACAGAATGTCACCTCCAAGTGCGTTTATGAATTTACTTGCACTTACGGGAGCAAGTACATTGGAAGGACAGAAAGAAGGACTTTTATCCGGTTTTCTGAACATATTCCAAGAAACCTGTGTCTGAAAAGAAGCAAATATTTTCAGAGTGAAATTACCAGACTTATTGTTGATACTGGTCATCTCGTAAAGATTTCTAAGTTCTTCAAAATACTGAATAGACAAAGGAAGAGCAAATTTGCACCGATTCACCGAAGTGATCGCAATCGAGCGGTCCAAATCAGACTTATGATTAACCTCTCACTCCCTTGGTAAATGAATTTTGATTTAGATTACATTAATTGGTCATCGAATTCAGTGATCTCAACTCACTGAACAAATCTCAGTCTTGTAAACTGTAACCACTTTTGTAATTTGAGTTCCTGTGTGAACCTACAAGCTAACGCTGTTCTGTTGATTAATTTTTTCTGTTTTCTGTCTTACCCCTCCCCCCACCTCCTTTCTACTTTGAAAGCGTATAAATTGATGATGAAAACTTAAATTAAAAATTGTAATGATTACATTTTGAATGCGTCAGTTTTATAGTATTTCTTCTCTACTATCACTTAAACATTAAAGAATGTTGTTATCATCCATATACCACAAATGTAATTTCAAGTAGTCTGCAGCTGATGAGAACCTGTGAAATAGAATGATATCATTTAATACTGAAAATTTCGTCTTCCTTTCTTTATCGAAATATTCAGTTCGTTTCAATTAGTCCTGATTCTCTGAATTCAGCGTGTAATCGAGTTTACCCAAGCTTGACTACAAACTAGTGAAACGATTGTCCGATGTGTCGATGAATCACTTTGATATGAATTATTTAATTGACGTTTTTTTTAAAAGATTTTCCCACCAATTGATTGGACCAAAGTGCTCGGTCTCAGGTTCGAGCCTCGGTGCTAGGGAACATCATCACTCACTGGTACATACAGATGACGAGTCCCAAATAGGACGAAATGCGCCTTATCCTGGTGGATTCCACTACTGCTAGTCACCATCCACTAATTAAATTCACTTTTAATATATATGTGTCTAGCATGTACTACTACTAGTGAATGCATGTGGTTTCTGACTACTTATAGCAATCAGTAGTGTGTGCACAACCAACGCAAAAATTTCAGTTATAATTGATATCTTGTTATCAATGCATGATTTATTGACATAATCACTCAAACTTCAGGTATGAGGTGTGACGCTTTCGAGCTATACATTGCCTACTAGTGCCTAGAAAATCAGGCGTGATTCCATTGTCAAGAGCTCACATCAATGCGAATATCTGAAGGTCTACATTCTTCGTACTATTGAATAGGTACCTGTAGTGTATGAACAATTTGTAGTGTAATTAACTGTAATAATAGTGTCGAAAAGAAATCTTTCTTTGTTAACCAGACAAATAATAAAACTGGAGAAGCCTATATATATTTTTTTCTATAGTTTGGTTTGTAAGGGTTAGTTTTGTTTTTTAGGAGTTGGTCACGTATTGATATCAGTTAGAGAGAACCATTGAAAACCAGGGAGTACTGGATAGCTGTTGGGGTCGCGCTAAATTACGAATTGGTAGAAGTTAGAATTCATGAGCTGGCCATTGAATCGGCTCCCAGTGGCTGAATGGTATACGAGCTAGCCTGCCTTGTAACCGGAAAGCCCTGGGATCGAACTGTGGTGGTGGGTGCCTACTGATGATAATTCCCAAACTAGGATGAAACAACTGGCTGTCCAGTACTCCAGTGCTGGTTTTAAGTGGTTCTCTAACTGATATCAATGTGTGACCAACTAAATATATATATATATATATATATATGTCCGAACCAAGTTCACTTGTAACATTCATATGAACGGTGATCAAGATTTGTCCGAGTAGTTCCAAAATAATTGGACGCCGAGTGAGAAGTAGACATTTGTGAAATCTCAGCGAAAGTCAAATGAGTAATTCCAACGTTTCCTGTGTTTGGCAATCTGGTCCGAAATCCTTCAGGGAAATTAATCGAAATTAACATAACAGGTTTATATATGTATATATATTACCATACGAAACGTTGGAATTAATCATTTCAATTTCTTTGTGATTTTACAAATATAATTTCAACTTTGGAAATAAGATATTCATTATTATAAAAGTTTTTTGTATTTCCCAACGATATCAGAAGAGGAGTACTCAATAAGCACACAACTACGAAACAACCTTGTTCATGTAAAAGACCAAAGCCCTAAGAATTCTCAGTTTGATTGTGTTCATAAAATGAAATGTTTGGATTGTGATATGATATACATTGAAAAAACATGGCTACAGAGAGGAATCAAAGTAACTCCATCATACATAAGATTTTATTTTGATAAAGTGTCACAGTGTGTTACTCACTCAGACAGGACAAGCTCTGTAGGCTGAATGACACGGTGAACTCAATAAGACAAAATAATATAATTTACAAAATATCCTGCAATGACTGTGTGTTAGGTCAACTACACAGGTCAAACTAGTAGGTCAGGGTAGTCAGATTGTCGGAACATAAGAATTTGGCTAAGATAAGAATGGTTGACCCCGAGAAGATGAGTAATTTACAAAAAAGGTCACCGATAGCACTGCATGCATTAACAAACAATCACACAATAGGATGAGAGAGGGTTAAAATTCTAAGAAGTAATCTATGTAGGTGAAGAGAGAGATTGATTACTGACTGAATCCTGCCTGGTTCATCGAGTCTACACCCACCCAACACATGCAACAGAAATGACTCAATGCAAATACCAGAGATACGCATGGAAGATATTATTACCACCAGTCAGTCAGTCAGTCAGTCAAATCAGAGGAGGATAATAAATAATCTTAAATTGTATTCCACTTCAATTCACGTACATCACAACATCCTAACAAGTTACTTATTTATTTTGACCATAAAAACACTCGTCTTATTTCCCATCTGATTGTATTTGATCAATAACACTCATACTAATAATTCTGAATGTATATCATTCTATAGTAATTTTTATTCAAATGTCTAATCATCAATTCCACTCGTGTGTATAAATGAAGAAGGAAAGTTGTCTGAGTGAGTGACTTGATATGATTATAAGTGGTAATAATTTGTGCTCGAAACGTGGTCATCAGTAAATATTATTGTATAACCACACTGTGTGACACTATCAAAATAAAATCTTATCTGCAATAGAGTTATACTCTACCGCCACAGTGTCGAAGTTTTATACTTCTATCAAGAAATCAAAGTAATCAGATGAAATGAACACCAGTGGTTTGTGCAGAATAAGAAGATGGTACCATCACTGTTCATTTCCTTGGCTTCTCATCAGCTGCTGCTAACAGCCTAAATAAATTATGAGGTTTAAGTACAGAAAAGTGTTAAAACAAAATAAATGTGTGCATATAATGGTAAGGGAGTTACATAATAAAGATGAGATGTGCGTTAGATGCAGAGTGACTAATAAATTAGGTAACAATGTACTGAGTTGAACTCGAATCATAGAAACAAGAGACAAGCAAAATTACAGAATATAAAAGGAGGGTGAGGTTAAAGACAAAGATTACGTAATCGGATGCGAGAATAAAGACATCCAGTTACCAGGGCAAGGAAAGTCTAATAACCGTTTCTTTCTGAACACATAAATCTGGTTTAATTCAAGCGTTTGATAGAAATTGCTTGTTTGAATGAAGTGAACGCCGTAGAACTGCCTCTGTTCGACCACCGAGAAATCCAGTTAGTGAAGTAGAAAAGCTTGAAAAATCGTCAGCTATAGCTCGTCTTCTACACATGGTGCTATACAATCAGGTCACAAAATTGATTTTGACAGTAGTGAGATCATCATCCAGAAAAAGCATTTCAGAAATCACTAAGAACGTCTCACATCATCAGAAGCACTTCATATCAAATGGAATCTAAATTGTCTGAAATGAAGATAGGAATGATGGACTAAAACAGAATTTGACCTGGTTACACCCATCTTCTTCCACTCCGATGAAATGACAATATCAACACGAATGTCATAAGCACTTTTATTATGTAAACACACATGTTGCTTTTATAATTTTATACACTTATCAAATCCAACAATCTACACGTGGCCAACTTGACAACAAGGTAAAAATTACCCCCTGCTGACGAACGATGATTAAGTTGTTATATATAAGCTGAGTGGATTTTGTAAATTCTGGTTTAATCATACACCTACTTTGATAAAACTATTAACAGCAGTATAAACTAGCGAAACGTCAATAAAACACAGCAATATCGTTGTGTTTTTCATTCAAAGCCTAGTTTGGTTCAAAAAAGAGTGGAAGCCAAGACCGTGATCTTTGAATCATTCGTCTTTAATTCTTTCTAGGGGTTTTTCATATTGATTGTTGATATCTTAATATCTTGTGCTTTCACCACTATACAACTTAAACCAAGCAATATATTATGCTGCATACTACTGGCTGGCTAATATAAGTAGTTGAATACTAGTCACATCAGCAAATAACGTTTGCTTAACACCAAACTATCACTTCACTCGTTTCTAACCAACCTGATTAGTTGTTTAATCAGTTACACTGAGTTTTTGAGAGAATTAAATCGGTTGAAACTAGTTAAATTCTGGCTAGCTACTTGTTGACCAACTAGTAATGTTTTGTTGTTTTCTTTCCTTCACGTTCCCCGGTGGAACATAGGGCACCTTCAAGTTAGTGGCTTGAAGTTTCTGTAGCAGTGTTTGTTTATTTTACAGGATGTGGTTGCCAGCCTCATGCCCAGCCAACCTTTCCTCTTTACCAGCATTATTACTGGCTCAGAGAGGTAAATAAGTGCGTCAGGCGGGGATTGAACCTCGGATCATATGCACAGTTGGCGAGCGTCCTAACCGCTATACCACCGACGCCTCAACTAGTAATACATTGAATCAAATTCGTTATTTACAAAAATCAATTAATCATTTGCAATATTTATACTGGGTAATCCCACCAACAGTTTGTTTTGGGAAACTGAAATAACTAAGGAATTTTGGTAGACTGAAGTTTTTTTTCCTGCGTAATTTTCTTGTATCTTGAATAGCCAAGAGTGCATTGCCGAGGTATCACCTTCCTCGATGAGTAATGTTATCAGACATTGGATTTGCTTGGAAAAGGGTTAGGTCAAACCAAAACTTGTCATCAGTTCATACAGTTTTCGATAATTGGTTTGATTCATGTAGTGTAAATACAATTCGCAGATTTATATATATATATATATATGGCTCAACGATCTAAGAAACGGTCACAAGCAGTACAGAATAACCTTGAGCAAGAAAACAACCAATCAGAAGACTTTGCTTCTTCGCTAATAGTAAAGTTAATAATAATGGACATAAAATCTATAAATATCTCTTGATTTTCTCAATAAACGATCTGTTGCTTGACTGGCTGTTGTCTTCTGTCGTTACAGTAGTAGAATTCATAATGCGCGTTTCGGTCCAGTCTCGGGGAGAATATCACCAACCATTGATATTCAAATACACCCGAATAGAACAAACCGTGCTATCCACTAAGTAAGTAGGGACACGGTTATTGTCTAGGCCATATATATATTACGAGTTTGAACACCGATTGATATCAGTTAGAGAACCATTGAAAACCAGCCACAGAGAGTACTGGACAGCCAGCTGTTTCCTCAGCCTAGTTTGGGAATCATCATCAGTACACAACCACCCCACTGCCATAGTTCGAACCCAGGACCCGCCGGTTACAAGGTAAGCTAGCTCGTATACCATCCAGCCGTTGAAACCCAACTCCTCAATAGCCAGCCCATGAATTCTAACTTCTACCAATTCCTGATGCATTTAGCGCGACTGGCACCAACCAGTGTCATCACGAATTGGTAGAAGTTGGAATTCATGGGATGACTATTGGATCGGATCCCAGTAGCTGAATGGTCTACGAGCTAGCTTGGCTTGTAACCGGAGAGTTCTGGGTTCGAGCTATAGTGGTGGGTGCGTACTGCCGATGATTCTAAAACTAGGCTGATGAAACAACTGGCTATCCAGTACTGGTTTTCAACGGTTCTCTAACTGATATCAGTCCATGGTAAAACTCGTAAAAACAAGTTTAATCCTTACAAATCAACTTTTGGGAAAAAAAAATATATATATGTTGATGACCAGTGTTTTATTGCATACCAGTATTTCTCCTAACTAAGTGAAATCTTTTTTGTTTTTCCCTTCATTATTATTATTATTATTTCAAGGGTAACGTCCATGGACAAATCCCCGCTGTTGGAAGTAGTACTAGTGGTCCTATAAAACATCCATCAGATGAAACTGCAAGTAATAAA